>CM017800.1:24499863-24662292 GCA_008086715.1 Sitobion miscanthi
TTTTTGTTTTTCTAAAATGCATTTGCCTGCGGGCGCCAACACTCCTTTTCAATTTTTTTTTTTTAGGAGTGTGACCTTAGTTGAAATTTTGTGGAGACTTGAACATTGATAATCTGGTACCCTATGAATAATCCTTCCTAAATGAACTACCTATAATTATTTTTAATAGTTTTTTCATTAAAGATTATAATCATCTTAGTTTGAACTCTTTAATGTGTGTTCCTACTATTTAATTTTTCTAAATTTTTTTTTTTGTTTTCTTAAATGCATTTGCCTGCGGGTGCCAACACACCCTTTCAATTTTTTTTTTTTTTTAGTGTGTACCTACTATTTAATTTTTCTAAATTTTTTTTTTGTTTTCTTAAATGCATTTGCCTGCGGGCGCCCACACCCCTCTTTCAATTTTTTTTTTTTAGTAATGTGACTCTAGTTAACTTTTTGTGTAGACTTGAACATTTATAATCTTATACTACTGCTAATAAATTATTCCTTTTTTGATCCAAAGATATGATTTAAACATGTACCTATATTGCTTATATTTTTTTTTTACAATAATTGTTTCCTTTACATTTTATTGACCTATTTAAGTTTCAATCACCATCAATTAATTTAATTTTGTATTTTAGAATTACTGTCTGGTTGGATAAATACAACACAAGACAACAAGGTATTTAAAAAAATTATTTCAAATATTTTGAAACATTGCCGCCCACATTAACATCAAAAAAACTTACAGAAGCAATCACTGGAATAGATTATAGATTTTTTTTTTATTTATAATTCATAAGCTGGGATAAGCATATACAGGAATAGAAAAGAGATTTTATAATATTATTTTGTGTTACTTTTATTATTTTAAAAATTATACTTTTTCAAATAATTAAAAAATGGTAAATCTTTATTACAGTTCTCCTTTACACTATTTACCGTAGGATATTGTATATTATATTTAAAGCTATGTTATTCAATATTAATACCGTAGCCGGTTAAGTTGAATTATTATTATTTGTTCATGATCATATTTGTGTATAATAATATATTTTAGACGTTTTAATTACCCACGAATAATATTTTTAAAATAGGTATAACACAAACTAAAATCGTTTTTCTTTGTGTAAATATCTAATTTCGTCCAATTTGATCATAAAAATATAAAATAACTAGGTATAAGAGAAATTGTGCTTTTTTTAGATTTTTTGGTTACAGAATAACCTACTAACGTGGAACTTTGTTTTCAATTTCATAAATTGTGCCTATCTTTTTTAAAAAATTACACCTGCTATTATAACAATATACCAGGAGCCTTGTATTAAATGTTCATGCTTTTAGCCCAACTACTAAAATTTTATTGACATTTATAGAAAATAAAACTAAAAAAAATGGAAACTGAAAATGTCCACCAACACCCAAAACAAGTCAAAATATTTTGGTAGTGTATAGAAAATGCTATTATAAACATTCGGGGAAAATTTCATATACCTATCTACGGTAATTAGTCTTAAAGTTATACCAAAAACTAAAATCGATCTGGTTAAAACGTGATATTGTTGTTAGGTTAAGTTTCTATTTTATAATAGATCAATAGCCATACATATAGTACTACCTATAAATCACATTATTTTATTTAAATCCCGGTAGTCGAGTTTTGGACAAGTACTTACATAGGTAACTTATAATAATTCACATGGACGTAAATAGGGTCTTAAAAGGCATAGGGCTTGAGCCCAAAAGGTTTCAAGAACAAAAAGAGTGGGAAATTTGTCTTCCGCCCACTACTTATCTACATACAATTTTATCTATTAAAACTATCACAAATTAAATGTAAATTTATTTATTGAATGATTAAAAATATTTTTATTATACATAATTAATTTCATTATAATTGCATCCTTCTTTCCTTCTCAGCAACCTTGTTTAAAATTTGTTCATTATCTATTTGGTTAGATAATTCTCTTTCTATGTTTATAATACTTAAATCGGTAAATCTATCTTGTTCCATGTTGGACCTTAAATAAGTATTTATTCTTCTCATAGAAGAGAAAGATCTCTCACATGTTGCCGAGCTTATAGGCATAGCTAATGCAACATGTAACAACTTATAATATTGAGATGTATCATATTCAATAACAGCTTTAAGTTGTTCATTATGTGTTTTATTGTTGTCAACTTTCTGATTTTCATAAACTTTTTTAGCGACTTTAAGTTCACACTTAAGATCATCTTCTTTAATTTTTAATAAGGACTGTAATATTATAATATAAATATTAATATTGATTATAACATTAAAAAATATAAATATAAACTTTAGTTAAATTACTAACCTTATAGTGGTTTACAAAATAGGAATCCTCATCAAATTGTAAATCTAAAAATGTATCTATTGACTTGGCCATTTTTAAACTTTCCGTGGAGAATCTTGTTTTCATGTCATTTATTATTATTATAGCATCAATAACAGGAAAATATGCATGTAACATCCAATAACCTTTGGCCGTTTCAATTAAATTTAGATTATCTTCAGCACCTGTTGTAGTTGATAAACAATAATCTCTCAATAAATCTGGTTCTTTTCTCTTCCTTTTTAAATTTGAAAAATAGTGGTATACATTTAATTTTAATTTTAATAAAAATATGTGTTTAATAAGTTAATAAATTTTACTCTACTTGTATTTGGCAATTCTAATTTTATGTTTTGCTTGTCTGAAAATTCTTCAATTAATTGCCATAAGTCTGTGAAACATGCAGAATTCCTATTATCTTCAAATGTTTCTATAACACCTACAATAGTATTTGCAGCATGGCCTAATGTTTCCGTTTTAATTTGCAGCTTATTACTTAAAATATTTATTATACCCAATGCGAAGTGCATAACATGTAAATTTACCACAAATTCCGTTTTTTGAATAGTAGCTAAAATACCTATAACAATAGAATATTTAAAAATAGAAGTTATGTATGTATTTCAATCTAATTTACCAATAGCTCTAGAAACATCTCTATCATTGTCCTCTCAACTTCATGTTTTAAAACTTCCACAATTGAACTAAAATGTTCAATAACTGCTTTGCAGTTTTTATGTCTGCATACCCAACGGGTATCACTAATAGCAGATAAAGTTAACTTATTCATTTTTAATTTTTTTTGTACATCTTGCAGTTTCTTATTTTTTTTGGGAGTAGAAAAATGCACATAAATAGCCTCTAATTTATTGAATACAGTTTTGGAATACTAGAAAATAAATGGAAAAAATTTAAGCTTAAGATCTATAAGTAAACATGTAACATGTAACATCTAATACAATTTTAACTTTAATTAAATTATGTCCAAAATTGAAAAATATTAGGTACTTAAATTATATTTTTACTGTTAAAGAGCAAATTAAATTGTATTGTACCTACCTTTATATTTTTGCACATATTAATAACAACGAGGTTTAACCTATGTGCCATGCAATGAATGTAAATGGCATCAGGATAATGTTCCCTTAATAAAGTCTGTACTCCTCTTTTGGAACCAGACATTACATTTGCACCATCATACGATTGGGCAATAATTGGAATATCATCAATTTTATGTACTTTTAAGTATGATAATATGGCAGAAACGAGCGAAACAGCATTTTGATTTTCAGATACATTGATAAAACCTAGAAACCGTTCAAAAACTTCAAATTTGTTTGAATATCTAATGCAAAGTGACATCTGCTCCTGTTTATGGCACCTAAAAAATTACAAAAAATTATAACATATGTATTTTTTTAACTACATTTTTAATTTCCATTATAATCATACTGCGAACATTTTCTGCACATATTCCAATCAGTTCATTTTGAAGCAAAGGACTAGTATAGTTTATTTTGTTATTAAATACTTGTTTAAATTCTGGCTTATGTTCACACATCAATTTACACGCTTCTAAATAATTTCCTAAAATGTAAAAAATAATTCACTCCATTCACTAATATTAAATTTAAGGTCATAACAAAATGTATAATTAAAACAATTGTATACCTCTATTTAGGGAATCCTCGTTTTCAATATTTCCTCGGAATGCAATACCTTGCCGTGCTAAATATAACAAAATATCTATAAGCGTTTTTAAGTAAGATCTGTTCTTTAGAACAAAATCTTTGTGAGCATTAGATACTTGACACAGAATGTTACCAGTTATCTTACTAGAATTATATCCATCCATCTTAGTTAAGTTAATTAAATGTGTTTGCGTTGCTGCATGTGCATTGAGCTTGGAGTGTTTTGAAAATTTTGTCCCCAACTATAGTATACAAACACACCAAATATAACTATAACACTTAGTACTTTTTCATTATATTTTATTTTATCAAATACAAAAATTAATATTTACTCTTTTCCAATTTGTAAAACCACTTTTGGTAAAAACATGATCAGTAGAACTACTTCCAAATATTCTACAACAAAAGCAAAAAACTGCATTTTTTTCTATACTATACTCAATCCACTTGAACTCATTATAGTATTTGGCATTAAATGATCTCTTTTGTTTACCAAAAACTGTCATGGGATACGTCCGAAAATAAATTTTTGTAAAAGAACAATAAAATGGTTTGTTTTTAATTACAATCTGTATGGTACCAGTATTGGACTAGTTACCTTTAAAAAATAATAAAGTTACTTTACTAGCTACTCTTACTATATGTAATGAAATTATTTTGATCATTCTTACATAAAATTATATTTAAATTACTTTATTTTTTCAATTGAAAAGTAACTTACTGGTAAAATTGGTTGTGCAGGGCCTGTGCTTAAATCTCCTAAATCATTAACAATGTTAACCCAAGTATCTGAATGCTTCAAATCATAATTTAATTTATTTGAAGTATTATTCAGCTCATCAGTATTATTTTGTGGAATATTAAATGATTTTGGATTGTCTGGATCAGAATCATTTGCATTTATCAAAACATTTAAAATGGATTTGGTTATGACCTGTTTAAAATATGAAAATAATATGTAGGAGTTAAATTAATTTTGTGTATAAAATCAATAGTTTTTATTTATTAGATAGGTACCTGTTGAGAGGAACTAGTTGTTGTGTTTATTGAAATGTTCTTCAGTGTATCGTCTTCAGAGGTTTCAGATTTTTTAAAATTAAAAATGCTAAACATATTTATTATCAAAGTACAAACAGTTATATGAATACAAATTCAGCGAATTCAATTTATGAAATACAATATGGATATACGATTTTCGTTACTCAATCGATAGCCAGTTACTGACTAATAGTGACAGTTAAAAATGACTACTACCTAAACTAATAAACTATTATCAACCAACAACCATTCAAAATAATTATCAAAAAAATCTATTTATAGATCGAAAAATACGCGTTGTACGTCCGCGTTTACGGCCCAGCGGCCATCGCCAGGCCGACACTGATACGTTATTATGTTATCGCAATCGCCGTTATCGGTAATTTTTATATATTTAGATGGCATGGTAGATGCTATCATATACTCACACATCGGACGTTCGTATGATATAGGCAATAGATATATAGATACATTAATTGGTCGGATGGCTATTCAAATAGCGATTAACTGATCAACTGATCATAGTTTAAGGAACGAAAACCTACCTATATAATATATATTATTACTATTATTATATTTATAACTATTATTACTATTGGTTATAATTTATATAATTTATTACAATAAAGATAACCTAAATTTTAAAATATCTTAGGGAGGGCTAAGCCCTCCTAAGCCCCCCCCCCCTATTTACGTCCATGATAATTCATATTGTAATTTAATTAGGTACCTACCAAAAAAATATAACTTCTCAAACACTGTGTCTAGAGGAACTGGTGGGATAATGCATTCGAATAATAAAATGTCTATAAACTTGCGGACCAGTTTTGCATAGTTAAATTTGACATACGAACTATAACTGAAATAGATAACCAGAATAGGTACATTGCTGATCACAATTACTTTCTGTAAAAGTACATACGATTTATCAATAGACCGTATGGATACTGAGTATAATATAAAGTTCTATGGATTTATCGAAATAAATAATATATTTATAATATCTTTGGCAATCGTCAATTGACGACATTCGTCGGCGACGATAAAAATTCTAATAATTTCAGTGAACAAATAAGTAATAAGTATAAGCTATCGATAGACGGACAGTTATAAGCCGTATGCCCGTATACATTATAATATTTAAGTTATAGTATTTAACACAAACTCGCACATTTATTTATGATCAGGTATTCAGGTTATTTTCATAAAATAATTTCGATACTTTCAAGTTTCAGTTCGGAGCGAGATGTTGACGGATAAAGATAGTTTCTTCGGCGACGGCGGCACTGTAGCTACGTTTCACCAGAAGAGTAGATGTTTACGCGTAAGTTTGTTTTTATATTATTACTATTTTACATTTACTTTTTAGGCTTAAATTAAATATTTATTGCCACGGACAATCTATTACCTGGGTTACGTAGAAGCATTTATAAGTTTAATCCCAAAAGTGCAATGTATAAAATACGCGAGACCGTCTTCGTTTCACCACGCCAAGTTTTAAATATATCAGGAGCCTTCTATTAAATTTTCAAGCTTTTTTAACCAACAAATAAAATTTAATTGATATTTGTAGAAAAGAAAACTAAAAAAATTGAAAACTGACAATGTCCGTAAACAGCTCAAAAAGAGTCAAATTATTTTCAAAATTTTATCGTGTATAGAAAATGCTAATATAAACATTCAGTGAAATTTTCAAGTATCATTCGTTTTTGAGTTGCACCAAAAACCAAAATTGATTTTCCTTAATTTTTCTTTTATTTTTCACGGCGCTTTTAAAAATTACTGGGAAATTTATACTTTTTACCCCCCCAAAATACCAACTAGATTCACTCTCCTATCAGAAAAGTTACTATTGAAGAAAATCCAAGCATATTTACTGTCCTAAAAGGTGATGACAGACAAAAAAAAAAAAAAAACGCACATCATTGTAAAATCAATACATTCATTGTTTCGCTCAGAATCTAAAACATCCAAAAAGTAGTACTAATAAGTTAAAAAAGCGGTGTTTTTTTTATAACTTTAGAGACCATTGATTTAGTGCATAGTAATAAATACAAAATGTATTAAGTTATTTTGTTATTTAATATTAATTAATAGGTATTTCTTAAACTTTTTTATTATTTTATTCGAAACATTATTTTTAAATATTGGGATTAATAAAACTATTTTTATTTATTTATTATTTTATATAAATTAGAAATTGTTAATAAACTAAATAATAAATAAGTGGTTACCGAGTAACAAACTGTTATCTATTATAAATATGAATTAAATTTACTGCATTTACGTCTATTAGAAACAAATAAATGTTTTTTATGTGAAAATATCCATTATCCATCGGTTATGACGGTTAGGTTATAATTACAAATGATCTATGGCAAATGACAATCGTTTGAGACGAACAGCTACTCCAATACGTACTAACATATTTCATTCCATTCTGGTTATTAAGCTAGGTACCTATTTTTACAAATGTCATTAATCTCAATACTTCCAGACTGAACTTTTGGATCGGAGTTATGAAGACGTGCGGATTTTCCTTATCGGATATGCACAGCTCTGACACTAGACAATATTATACACTCGAAGGGAACGCGTTTCGCCGGAAGAATAAATAATTACGTAAGTTTTGTCCTTCTACTCTTTTGACGCGGTAGACCTAATGTAAATATTTGTCAGACAAACTTATATACCCGCCAGACGTAGAATAGTTTTAAGAATCCAGTTGTTTTTAGGTGCACAAAAATTAGGATATTATGAAAATACTTAAATTATAATACTCTACCTACAGCTAATTCATTTTATAATAGGAATAATTTTTAAATTTAAATCAATGATCAGGCAATGCTTTTAAAGTAGGAAGTAGTTATTTATACCTACCTAATAAAATAGAAAATACATAATGATTAATGTTATTTTATGATTGTAATAGGAACATAGCAGGGTTATACCTACCAATCGGTGAGCATACTTTCGACTTATTACGTTCTTCGTAATTCCGTCCCGTCACGATAATTTTAGTTTTACCGTTAAATGGATCCTCCACCGTATGCACAGAATTACCTGTGTCACCCGATAGAACTCGTTTAACACTCTTGTCTCTTATGTGAAACATAATGTTCTATCCATACGGGCTACGGGCATTAAACATTATGCTGGGTTTTAGAGAACACCTCAAACGCACGTTTTATTTTGGGGGTTTTACGGGAATATACCTATAGGACATTTTCTTCAAATTTTCACACTTCACTATTTGATATTGTGATATTTTGGTACCTAGGTTAAGTTTCTGTTTTATAATAGATCGATAGGTTACCAGGTATATCACATTCTTAATTTAAATTCCGGTAATCGAGTATGGACAGTATACCTACGTAACTTATAATTATTCGTATCGTAATTTAATTACTAAGAAATTTAATTTCTCCAACAGTGTCTAGGGCCACCGGCAGGAGAATGCATTATAGAATGTCTATAAATTTGTGGTCTAGCTATGTGGTTAAAATTGGCATGCGACCAACAAAGGGGGGCTTGTTCTGGAAAATTTAAATGATCTAATAAGATTCATCTCATTATTTGAATTAAATTAATTTTTAAGCGATTTTGGTGTTAATCAATTTTTAATTTATTTCATTCAACACACTCGTCTCAGTTTTCTAGTACCTCTAGATTTCTCACGAAATTCATATCGATCATCTCACAGCTTTCATATTCAAAACCAAAAAAATATGCATTTTTATCTTATTTCAATCTTTTTCATCGATTTCACTTTTCCAGAACAACCCCCTGAAATAGAAAACCAGAATATATTACAGATCTCAAAGTTTTCTGTAAAGAACATATGATATTATATCAATAGACCATATTATACAGGATTTAACAGAAATATCTGACAAAAAAATAAATTATATGCTACTTAAGCGTATGACAAAAATTGTAATATTATGTGATAAGTAAACAATTTAAGAAATATACTCACGTCAGCAAATTCCCAAAAATAATATATTTAAAAGAGTTATTATATTATATATTAAGTTATTTTATTATATTTTATTTAGATTCACTAATTGGCTATTTTGAATTGATCTAAAAATATTTAAATCAAATTTAAAATTTTTTATTTTTAGTCTTAAAAAATATAAATAATTTTTTGTTTATTATACGTGTAGCGCGAGTGACAATAAATTATATATATAAAAAAACTTGAACATTTTGTTTATACCAAAAGTATTATGGAATTTGTCAGATGTCGGTGGGACATCCTGTACACACTGAGGATAATTTCTATGGATTTATCATATTATAATATATTTATGTCATCCATGGCAATCGCCAATTGCCGACTTCGGCAGTGACGATTCACTATTCTAATAATTGCAGTGAACAAAAAAATAAAACAAACCAACATTGACGGACAGTTCGTTAAGCAGTATAATATCATAATATAACATGAACTTTCACATTTTGAACGTTTAGGTTATTTTCATAGAATATTTCCATTGTTTCTAGTTTCAATACGAATGAGAGATAACTGTTTCTTCGGCGGCAGCGTGTGTTGCAGTACAGCTAGATTTCACCGGAAGAGTCGATGTTTACGCGTAAGTTTATTTTCATATTATTTTGGGGCTTAAATTAAATTTTTAGACTTGAATTAAATATTTATTGTCACGAAAAATCTGTTAACTCGGTAACGTAGAAGATATACGTTACTACCTACCAAAGGCGCAATGTATAATAAATAATAATAACCAGTTCGAACAATCCAAACGCTGTCTTCGTTTTACCACGACCGGTTTAATACGCGTACCTTATTTGCCTAAACTATATCGCCGCCGGGTAATACCTTAGGTTTGCGCGAAGTATTTATAACAATTATATGTTATTAATCTTTATATTTTGTATACCTTATACACCCATATTTTACAATTATATATTTTAGTATTTTACCATAATTATTATTTTATATTTTAATATTTTATGATGGTCCTTTAATAGTGTAAAACATGAACACTCATGTTCTTATGTCACTTAAAAAAAAACAATTATTATTATTTTTGTTTTTGTTTATTTTTACATAAAAGTACATTACATAATTTTAATGCATTGTAATCCTATTTATCTCTTGTTTACTCTAACATGATGCTTCAAAAGTTGTTATTAAATTATTGGTATAATATTTGTAAATTATTGAATTTAACTACACCTACTATAATTAGCAATAGAAATAAATCCGTGTATAAACTATTAAAATAAAAATTAAAAAAATATCAAAGAGCACAATATTTTGCCGGTAGAACGAGTTCTAACTGATAACTGACTTGCGAATAAATGTGATTTTCTTTAGGTATAAAACTAATAAATCCTTGAATACAACATTTAAAAATATAAAATCCGTATGATAAAAATTTACATTATATATTGGTAGGCTTATATAATATCTGTAACGCATATACGTCATAAGAATACTGTAGAACATTTTACTGCAAAATGCGTGTTATTTCAGAAATGGTATTCATCAGTGAACATTTACAAACTGGGAAAATATACATCATAAGCAGACTGAAATGAGTGAATGTTTCACTGTTTCGAAGACTAAGTTTTGTAGCAGATTTTGATTCGGTCACGGGGTATGTATTTTCTTATTTTTCGGTAGGTTTCTTTTTATTATTGTTAATTTATCAGGGCATGTATTGCCCGAAAATATTCAATATTTGTATTGAACACTGGTATAACACTATTCTGGCCTATCAATAAAGTCGAGATAAAGTTAGAAAATTGGTCAGGTATGACATTTTTTTAAGAAATTCTTTTGCGTAGGGAATTCGCTCAACGATATTTAAATGATTTCAACTATAATCAAGTACGATGACTTGTAGGTAACTAGAGAATGTGTGAATAGGAAGTGTGTGATATGGCTAGTTTAAGTTTTCGTTAAATGTGAAACATACATACGGGGTACGGGCATTAAACATTTGGGTTTTAAGAGAACACCTAAAATGTACATTTTATTTTGGGAGTTTAACAGGATATACCTATAGGATATTTTCTTCAAATGTTCACTATTTGATATTGTGATATTATTTGTACCTAGGTTAAGTTTCTGTTTTAGAATCGATCGATAGGTTACCCAGGTATATCACATTCTTTAATTTAAATTCTGATAGTCGAGTATTGGACAAGTACCTACGTAATTATTATAATTCGTACCGTAATTTAATCACTAAAAAAATTTAATTTCTCCAACAGTGTCTAGGGCCACCGGCAGGAGAATGCATTATAGAATGTCTATAAATTTGTGGTCTAGTATATGGTTAAAATTGGCATGCGACCAACAATGGGGGCTGTGTTCTGGATAAATTCTAATAAGAATCTCATTATTTGTAATTAATAGATTAATTAATTATTTGAATTAAATTTATAATTTTTAAGCGATTTATTGTGTTAATACAATATTATTATAATTTCAATTTATTAGATTCAACACACTCGTCTCAGTTTTCTAGTACTTCTAGATTTCTCACGAAATCCAAATTATCATCTCACAGCTTTCATATTCAAAACCAAAAAAAATATGTATTTTTACCCTGAAATAGAAAACCAGAATATATAACAGAGCATAAAGATACTAGTATTCTATACTAGATAAGTTTCAATAGCGAGATGGAGATGGAACGAGAATTGACGGATGAAGATAGCTGTTTCTTCGGCGACAGCGTGTGCTGCAGTACAGCTAGGTTTCACTGAAGAGTCGATGTTTATGCGTAAGTTTGTTTTCATATTATTTTGGAGCTAAATTTACTCTTTAGACTTGAATTAAATATTTATTGTCACGGAAAATCTGTTAACTCGGTAACGTAGAAGCATATACGTTTACTATAGTTTCGTAGCAGATTTTGATTCCGTCACGGGGTATTTTCTTATTTTTCAGTAGGTTCCTTTTTATTATTTTTAATTGATCAGGGGATGTATTGCCCGAAAATTTTCAATATTTGTATTGTAATTATACTGGTATAACACTATTCCGGCTATCAATTAAGTCGTGTTATAAAATTAGAAAATTGGTCAGGTATGATATTTTTTTAAGTAATTCTTTCGAGTAGGGAATTCGCTCAATGATATTTAAATATTTTCACCGATAATCAAGTACGATGACTTGTGAAGTAACTAGAGACGGTGAGTAGGATAGGAGATGTGTGTGTGATGCGGCGAAGATACGGAAAGGGTCAACAGGATTTCAGAATGTTTGGTGTATGAAAGATAAAAAGAAATGTAAGTTTAGGGCAGGTAAGCAGATATGAAAATAATAAGTTTGGTGTTGAGGTACAAAAGAGGATAGAATAAGAAATCAATTAATTACGGGTAGTGTACATATTGTAGTGAAAACAAGAGAGAATAGGTTTAGGTGGTTCGGTCACTGTATGATAAGAGATAGTGAGAGTGGCTAAAGAATACCGATCATATGGAGTGTGGAATTAGTGGCTGAACTTTATCTAGCTGTGAGAGACGGGCGAAGAAAATGTGTAAAGGTGAATCGTTATGTTAACAATGCCAACGAATACGTAGGGAGGATCATGAATTGCAAAGGCTCCATGGCTCCAATGGCTCCATGGCTCCATGACTCCATGGCTGAAACTATACCGTTACCGGTTGGTATAGGTTTACAACCTCGACTTATAGGATAGAATAAAAAGATCATGCTGGTGGGATGTCCGCGCACTATTTGTTTTCCATCTTGACCCACGCGTAGCATACCAAATGTGCGATTAAGAAAACACTAAAATGATGCGTGTGGGTCAGAGAGAGAAATAAATGGTGCGCTAAAAATCAGACATCCTCTTAAGTGTTATCAAGTTGAACAAGCAGTGATTGTTGACAAGTTGACATTTTGACACCACAGTAACTGTGTGGTAGGTATTATGATTGGAAGTAAAAGTAATTAGCATGGCTGTGAATTTAATGCAATGAAAAAAGTAAATAATAAATAATAATTCAAAGTGGTTTACAAAAAAAAAAAATTCTTTATTCACACACTTGGTAGATAGGTACCTATTTATTTTCTCACGGATGAACCGAAAATATAAAAACATTTTAAGAAATAAGCGTAAATACGAATCAAATAAATGAAAACATGCAATTAAACGAAAAACTAACCCCAAAAAGACCGCATATTGGTAACGGTGTGTTGTAATAATTAGGGATCTCCCAAAAAAATACGTACTAATAGTTCAAACAAATCATAAAAGCCAACTGTAATAAATATTAATTTATGAAAAAGTTATAAAAAGCATTATTATTATAAATGAAACAAAACTATGAACTATGGACCGTAACATAGCATAGGTATTTCTATATTTTTAGCTCCCAAATTTCTGTTAAAATATTAGGAAAATGTATTAAGTACGTAAAAGTGCTAAATTCGAGCTATTATATAATATTATATTCATAAAAATTATCATAGAAGGTTAGGTACTGTTATTCCACACACCTTATGTTATTTAACTACAACCAGTGGCGCCTGGGTCCTTCAAAAATGGTGGTTCAAAATATCATCTTAGTTTAGTACCTACCACAACCCACCCGATGGACCAATAACCAATAGTTGATACATTTTAACAAAATATAACATATAACTATATAAGTATCAATGAAATTATTTTAATATAATATATACAACAATGTACTATACATACATAATGTTGCTGATAATTGGTTCATTTGAACCACCTAAAGTACGTACTCGGCGCCACTGACTACAACATTCTAGTAGAGTCTGAAAAAATTTGGCCCCACGACTCTGATCACATAAACTTTAAATACTAAACTACGGGTCTGAAATTTAGTTTATATAGATCTAAATAATCCAAAACATATATTGCTTCAAAACATAAAAATAAAATATCTTGTATTGTAATAGGTAGGTAACTATCAACAAAAAAAAAAAAACTAAAAAAAATCATACTTGAAAACTATGTATAATATTATACGTATATTGTAATAAATGTTCAAATGTTTATTATAGTACATTATAAAAAATTAACTAAGGTTCAATAGAATACATTATAACACGTGTTCAAATGTACATTTTACCACATTTTGTTAATTCTCGCAGTCTCTCTTCAATTCAAATTTTTTCTTAAACTATCCCAAATTATCTTCAAAATGTAAATGTTTAATAGATTGGAAGACTTGATTAAGTATTTAATCATTTATCTAAAAGAGATGTGCCGGGTCGCCACATTACTATATCGAGGGGCCATGGTGCAAGTGTCGTCCATAAATATCATACTACGAAATGTACTATACTCATATTATATTATGATTGTATTAGTTACAAACTCTTGAATTAAGAGTTATGTTTGAGGATTTATTAATTTCCTAAAAGGAAATGCCTCAAAGTCGCCACAGTAGGTTGAGTGACCGTAGTTAAAGTGCCGTCCACCAATAAAGTACCTGAAAAAAAAAAAAAAACGATTAATTCAAATATAGAAGGTATCATGTGCTTTTATCAAGGAATGATTGTGTTAGTCGCAGTCTTGTGTAAATGATATTGTCTTATGTTTTCCCAATCTAATTAAACAAAATACTGAAAATTAATGAAATCACAAATATTAATAGAATAGAGAGACTGTGCGTTGATTTACAAATTTGTCTTAAATTTACTTTTTGCATAGAGGAAGGTGGGCTGGGCTTTTAATATCAGAGTATGAGGGACAGGGCTGGGATTTCATATTATGAATTGAAATATTTGTGGACACTGGACGACCAAAAGGACCATCCTCCATAGCATGTTTCAATTAGTGCAAAATAAAATTAATTGAATACGTTATAAAGTTGCTCCCGTGCTCGACATTATCCTGGTATTTTTAAAAAAAATATGATAAAAATGTGTTTTTAAAAAAACCTTTCATGTGCATGTGTTGTCTCCAAGTGTGTGGTGAGAGGATAGATGCTGATAAGTCATTAATAGAGACTCGTTGATCGATTTTATGCTGGGGTATGGCTCCATCATAGATAATAAAGATATGGATAGGACATTTATCAGCGGTCTTGGAGGGGAACAATTGAGGCCAAATAAAGTATACCAATATAAAGTAGCCTTAATTGCATTCCCCTCCGGGAACGTGGCCTATCCATATCTTTATTATCGATGGGCTCCATCCATAGCATGGATTAAGGTGTCAACAATCAAAGGTTCAACTTGATAATCAAACACTTAAGTTTGGCAACCTGCAACTCAGGATCTTTTTATTCAAAGTGTCCTAATATAAGTCATAAGGAGGTTAGTTAGGTAAACCTATGGTTGGTTGAAGCTATGGTGCCGATGGACGACTAGCGAGACAGGTCGTGAGCTTTGCGAAGATCTTTCCTACTACTAACTATCAAGGTATTCGATATTGTAAACATAACGATGAAAGAAAATATTTAAATATTATTAATTTGGTTCGGTTAGGTAAGGATAGGACAGGAAATTAGACGTTAACTAATTATCATAGTTTTTAACACGGTCTTAAAGACTGTCAGCTAGAGTTGTACCAGTATAGTTATTAAAAATGTAAATACAGCCAACATAAAATAATGATGTTTTTACCACGACAAATTATAAAATATAATAAAATATTGTTTTATTAGGATTTTATAATGTTTTCTATACTCATGAGTTTTTGTAAATAGAAAATGTATAAAATCAATAGTTTTAATTTAAAATATGGTTTTGTGTTTTGGTATCCTATTGTCAAAGAATTCTCAAGATTTCCTTCCCACATTCTTTTACATCCTTAATAAATTACATTCATTTTATACATTTTCTAATACATTATTACAGTGATACCACCTCTGATCATATTAACTGTTCGTATTATTACAATGTAAACAATACCTAATTTTTGGAATGTAGTTATTAGGTACTGTTGTATTTAGCTTCCAGAGTATTCTTTTGTTTAGTGTTATTTCACCCAGGTTTCTCAAACAATTATTTTTTACAATTCTTGATTCTAATAGATTGATTTGTATAAATATATTTCAACATTAACCGGTTATACCTAGGAGTACACTGAGTACCTGTGTACATACTATATAATTTGAAAAGAGGCTGTCTGACGTTCGCCATTCAATTTAATTTTTATATATTTGACTTTTTTGAATTTTTTATATATATCTAATTTAAAATATTTAAAAACTGTTTAAGATTTTGGATATTTTAGTTTGAACTATTTAATGTGTGGTTTTACTATTTAAATTTTTCTATAATTTTTTTTGTTTTCTAAAATGCATTTGCCTGCGGGCGCCAACACCTACCTTCAATTTTTTTTTTTAGTAATGTGACTCTAGTTAAATTTTTGTGTAGACTTGAACATTGATAATCTGGTACCCTATGAATAATCCTTCTTAAATCAACTACCTAAAATTATTTTGATTAGTTTTTTTATTTAAGATTATGGACAACTTAGTTTGAATTTTTTAACGTGTGTACCTACTATTTAATATTTTCTAATTTTTTTTTTGTTTTCTTAAATGCATTTGCCTGCGGGCGCCCACACCCCCCTTTCAAGTTTTTTTTTTAGTAATGTGACTCTAGTTAAATTTTTGTGTAGACTTGAACATTGATAATCTTATACCCTATGAATAATCCTTCTTTAATAAACTAAATATTTTGAATAGTTTTTCTGTTTAAAATTATTGGACATTTTTGTTTGTACTTTGACCTGTGTATTCCTAAAGTATAATTTCTCCATATTTTTTTTTTTGGTTTCTAAAATGCATTTGCCTGCGGGCGCCAACACCCCCTTTCAATTTTTTTTTTTTTATTAGTGTGGACCTACTATTTAATATTTTATAAATTTTTTTTGTTTTCTAAAATGCATTTGCCTGCGGGCGCCAACACCTCCCTTCTAATTTTTTTTATGATTTTGTCTTTAGCCGAATTATTAAATATTGATAACCTTGACTCATACGAATAATCCTTCTTAATAACTAAATATTTTGAATAGTTTCTTTCGTTTAAGATTATGGACAACTTAGTTGAATTTTTTAACGTGTGTACCTACTATTTAATATTTTTCTAACTTTTTTTTGTTTTCTTAAATGCATTTGGGCTGCGGGCGCCTACAACCCCCCTTTCAATTTTTTTTTTTTTAGTAATGTGACTAGTTAAATATTTTGAATAGTTTTTCTGTTTAAAATTATTGGGCATTTTTGTTTGTACTTTGTCCTGTGTATTCATAAAGTATAATTTTCTCCATATTTTTTTTTTTGTTTTCTTAAATGCATTTGCCTGCGGGCGCCCACACCCCTCTTTCAATTTTTTTTTTTTAGTAATGTGACTAGTTAAATTTTTGTGTAGACTTGAACATTGATTATCTTATACCCTATGAATAATCCTTCTTTAATAAACTAAATATTTTGAATAGTTTTTCTGTTTAAAATTATTGGGCATTTTTGTTTGTACTTTGTCCTGTGTATTCATAAAGTATAATTTTCTCCATATTTTTTTTTGGTTTCTAAAATGCATTTGCCTGCGGGCGCCAACACCCCCTTTCAATTTTTTTTTTTTTATTAGTGTGTATCTACTATTTAATATTTTCTAAATTTTTTTTTGTTTTCTAAAATGCATTTGCCTGCGGGCGCCAACACCTCCCTTCTAATTTTTTTTATGATTTTGTATCTAGCCGAATTATTAAACATTGATAACCTTGACTCATACGAATAATCCTTCTTTAATGAACTAAATATTATGAAAAGTTTTTTCCGTTTAAGATTATGGACATCTTAGTTTGAACTCTTTTATGTGTGTTCCTACTATTTAATTTTTTTCTAAATTTTTTTTTTGTTTTTTAAAATGCATTTGCCTGCGGGCGCCAAACCACCCCTTCATTTTTTTTTTTAATGATGTATCTAGTTGAATTTTTTGTAAGAATTTGAATATCGGTAACATGGTGCCCTATAAATAATCCTTCTTAAATGAACTATATATTTTGAATAGTTTTTCTGTTTAAAATTCTGGGAATTTTTGTTTGTAGGGTGTCCTAAAGTTAAATTTTTCACAATTTGTTTTTCTAGTGTTCTAAAATGCCTTTGCCTGCGGGCGCCAAGACCCCTTTCGATTTTTTTTTTATAGTAATGTGACTCTAGTTGAATTTTTGTGTAGACTTGATTATTGATAACCTGGAGCCATATGAATAATCCTTCTTAAATGAACTACCCATAATTATATTGAATAAAATTTTCTTTAAGATTATGGACATCTTAGTATGAACTCTTTATTATCTATTCCTACTATTTAATTTTCTAATTTTTTTTTGTTTTCTAAAATGCATTGCCTGCGGGCGCCAACACCCCCCTTCATTTTTTTTTTAATGATGTATCTAGTTGAATTTTTTGTAAGAATTTGAATATCGGTAACATGGTACCCTATAAATAATCCTTCTTAAATGAACTATATATTGAATAGTTTTTCTGTTTAAAATTCTGGGAATTTTTGTTTGTAATGTGTATTCCTAAAGTAAAATTTTTTCATAATTTTTGTTTTTCTAGTCTTCTAAAATATCTTTGCCTGCGGGCGCCACACCCCCCTTTCGATTTTTTTTATAGTAATGTGACTCTAGTTGAATTTTTGTGTAGACTTGAACATTGATAATCTGGTACCCTATGAATAATCCTTCTTAAATCAACTACCTAAAATTATTTTGATTAGTTTTTTTATTTAAGATTATGGACAAACTAGTTTGAATTTTTTAACGTGTGTACCTACTATTTAATATTTTCTAATTTTTTTTTGTTTTCTTAAATGCATTTGCCTGCGGGCGCCCCACCCCCCTTTCAAGTTTTTTTTTTTAGTAATGTGACTCTAGTTAAATTTTGGTAGACTTGAACATTGATAATTTTATACCCTATGAATAATCCTTCTTTAATAAACTAAATATTTTGAATAGTTTTTCTGTTTAAAATATTGGACATTTTTGTTTGTACTTTGACCTGTGTATTCCTAAAGTATAATTTTCTCCATATTTTTTTTTTTTGGTTTCTAAAATGCATTTGCCTGCGGGCGCCAACACCCCCTTTCAATTTTTTTTTTATTAGTGTGGACCTACTATTTAATATTTTCTAAATTTTTTTTTGTTTTCTAAAATGCATTTGCCTGCGGGCGCCAACACCTCCCTTCTAATTTTTTTTATGATTTTGTCTTTAGCCGAATTATTAAACATTGATAACCTTGACTCATACGAATAATCCTTCTTTAATGAACTAAATATTATGAAAAGTTTTTTCCGTTTAAGATTATGGACATCTTAGTTTGAACTCTTTATGTGTGTTCCTACTATTTAATTTTTTTCTAAATTTTTTTTTTGTTTTTTAAAATGCATTTGCCTGCGGGCGCCAACACCCCCCTTCATTTTTTTTTTTTTTAATGATGTATCTAGTTGAATTTTTTGTAAGAATTTGAATATCGGTAACATGGTGCCCTATAAATAATCCTTCTTAAATGAACTATATATTTTGAATAGTTTTTCTGTTTAAAATTCTGGGAATTTTTGTTTGTAGTGTGTATTCCTAAAGTTAAATTTTTTCACAATTTTGTTTTTCTAGTGTTCTAAAATGCCTTTGCCTGCGGGCGCCAAGACCCCCTTTCGATTTTTTTTTTATAGTAATGTGACTCTAGTTGAATTTTTGTGTAGACTTGATTATTGATAACCTGGAGCCATATGAATAATCCTTCTTAAATGAACTACCCATAATTATATTGAATAAAATTTTCTTTTAAGATTATGGACATCTTAGTATGAACTCTTTATTATCTATTCCTACTATTTAATTTTTCTAAATTTTTTTTTTGTTTTCTAAAATGCATTTGCCTGCGGGCGCCAACACCCCCCTTCATTTTTTTTTTTTTTAATGATGTATCTAGTTGAATTTTTTGTAAGAATTTGAATATCGGTAACATGGTACCCTATAAATAATCCTTCTTAAATGAACTATATATTTTGAATAGTTTTTCTGTTTAAAATTCTGGGAATTTTTGTTTGTAATGTGTATTCCTAAAGTAAAATTTTTTCATAATTTTGTTTTTCTAGTCTTCTAAAATATCTTTGCCTGCGGGCGCCTACACCCCCCTTTCAATTTTTTTTTTTTAGTAATGTGTCTCTAGTTGAATTTTTGTGTAGACTTGATTATTGATAACTTGGAGCCATATGATTAATCCTTCTTAAATGAACTACCTATAATTATTTTGAATAGAATTTTCTTTTAAGATTATGGACATCTTAGTGTGAACTCTTTATTGTGTGTTTCTACTATTTAATTTTTTCCAAATTTTGTTTTTTTGGTTTTCTAAAATGCATTTGCCTGCGGGTGCCAACACCCTCCTTCAATTTTTTTTTTTTTTAGTAATGTAACTCTAGTTGAATTTTAGATTTGAGTACACTGATGAATGTATTGATTTTACAATGATGTGTTTTTTAAATTTTTTTTTTGTGTCCGTCATCACCTTTAAGGTCAGTAAAAGTTCATGGATTTTCTTCAACAGTAACTTTTCTGATAGAATTCCCTCTGTATTATCATTCATTAGTAACCTTATCAATTTGAATAGTTTTTCTGTTTAAAATTCTGGACATTTTTGTGTGTACTTTGTAATGTGTATTTCTAAAGTAAAATTTGATCTAAATTTTTTTTTTGTTTTCTAAAAGCATTTGCCTGCGGGCGCCAACACCCCCCTTCATTTTTTTTTTTTTTTTTTTTAGTAATGTAACTCTAGTTGAATTTTTTGTAAGAATTTGAATATCGGTAACATGGTACCCTATAAATAATCCTTCTTAAATGAACTATATATTTTGAATAGTTTTTCTGTTTAAAATTCTGGGAATTTTTGTTTGTAATGTGTATTCCTAAAGTAAAATTTTTTCATAATTTTGTTTTTCTAGTCTTCTAAAATATCTTTGCCTGCGGGCGCCAACACCCCCTTTCGATTTTTTTTTTATAGTAATGTGACTCTAGTTGAATTTTTGTGTAGACTTGATTATTGATAACCTGGAGCCATATGATTAATCCTTCTTAAATGAACTACCTATAATTATTTTGAATAGAATTTTCTTTTAAGATTATGGACATCTTAGTGTGAACTCTTTATTGTGTGTTTCTACTATTTAATTTTTTCCAAATTTTGTTTTTTTGGTTTTCTAAAATGCATTTGCCTGCGGGTGCCAACACCCTCCTTCAATTTTTTTTTTTAGTAATGTAACTCTAGTTGAATTTTAGATTTTGAGTACACTGATGAATGTATTGATTTTACAATGATGTGTTTTTTTAAATTTTTTTTTGTGTCCGTCATCACCTTTAAGGTCAGTAAAAGTTCATGGATTTTCTTCAACAGTAACTTTTCTGATAGAATTCCCTCTGTATTATCATTCATTAGTAACCTTATCAATTTGAATAGTTTTTCTGTTTAAAATTCTGGACATTTTTGTGTGTACTTTGTAATGTGTATTTCTAAAGTAAAATTTGATCTAAATTTTTTTTTGGTTTTCTAAAATGCATTTGCCTGCGGGCGCCAAGACCCTCCTTCAATTTTTTTTTTTTAATAATGTGACTCTAGTTTAATTTTTGTGTAGACTTGATTATTGATAATCTGGTGCCCTGTGAATAATCCTTCTTAAATGAATTACCTCAAATTATTTTGAATAGTTTTTTCTTTTAAGATTATGGACATCTTAGTTTGAACTCTTTATTGTGTATTCCTACTATTTAATTTTTTCCGAATTTTTTTTGGTTTTCTAAAATGCATTTGCCTACGGGCGCCACACCTCCCTTCAATTTTTTTTTTTATGAATTTAATTAAAGCTGAATATTTTGAACACTGATAACCTGATGCTCTCTGAATAATCCTTCTTTAATAAACTACCTATAATTATTCCGAATAGTTTTTTCTGTCAAAGAGTTTGAGTATTTTAGTTTGTAATTTGTATTCCTAAAGTAAAATTTTCAAAATTTATTTTTTTTGGTATTCTAAAATGCATTTGCCTGCGGGCGCCAAGACCCTCCTTCAATTTTTTTTTTTAATATTGTGACTCTAGTTTAATTTTTGTGTAGACTTATCTGGTAATCTGGTGCCCTGAGAATAATCCTTCTTAAATGCATTACCTCAAATTATTTTGAATAGTTTTTTCTTTTAAGATTATGGACATCTTAGTTTGAACTCTTTATTGTGTATTCCTACTATTTAATTTTTTCCGAATTTTTTTTGGTTTTCTAAAATGCATTTGCCTACGGGCGCCAACACCTCCCTTCATTTTTTTTTTTATGAATTTAATAAAGCTGAATATTTTGAACACTGATAACCTGATGCTCTCTGAATAATCCTTCTTTAATAACGTACCTAGAACTACCTATAATTATTCCGAATAGTTTTTTCTGTCAAAGAGTTTGAGTATTTTAGTTTGTAATTGTATTCCTAAAGTAAAATTTTCAAAATTTATTTTTTTTGGTATTCTAAAATGCATTTGCCTGCGGGCGCCAAGACCCTCCTTCAATTTTTTTTTTTTAATATTGTGACTCTAGTTTAATTTTTGTGTAGACTTATCTGGTAATCTGGTGCCCTGTGAATAATCCTTCTTAAATGAATTACCTCTAATTAGTTTGAATAGTTTTTTCTTTTAAGATTATGGACATCTTAGTTTGAACTCTTTATTGTGTATTCCTACTATTTAATTTTTTCCGAATTTTTTTTTGGTTTTCTAAAATGCATTTGCCTGCGGGCGCCAAGACCCTCCTTCAATTTTTTTTTTTAATAATGTGACTCTAGTTTAATTTTTGTGTAGACTTATCTGGTAATCTGGTGCCCTGAGAATAATCCTTCTTAAATGCATTTGCGTGTGTGCGCCAGCACCCTACTTCAAATTTTTTTTTTAGTTACATATCAAGTTGAATTTTTTGTATGGACTTGAATATTATTAACCTGGTACCCAATAAATAATCCTTCATTAATGAACTAAATATTTTGAATAGTTTTTTTTTTTTATGATGTGTCGAATATATATATGTTCTTAAAAATAATATATACTATTATTTCTTGTAGTATAGTAAAACGGTCGATCCGGTTTACTACAGAAAGATGTCAACAGGATTTTAGAATGTTTGGCGTATGAAAGGGAAAGACGAAAAAGAAATGTAAGGTTAGGTTAGCGAAGTGTGTGTAGCAGATATGAGAATGTTAAGTTGGGTGTGTAAGGGACAAAGGAAGATATAATAGGAAATTTATTAATTAAAGGTGGTGTAGGAGTGGTACATATTGTAGTGAAAACAAAAGAGAATAGGTTGAGGTGGTTCGGTCACTGTATGATAAGATATGGTGAGAAGTCAGTCTTCAGTAGAAGAGATGGATAGACAGAATACCGATGATATGGAGATGCAGGAAAAGAGAGTGGCCGATTCTGTATAGTTGTGTGAGAAGGGGGAAGAAGAAGTGTCAAGGTAGAATAATTAGGTTCACAATGCCGAATTCGTAGGAAAGGATCTTGAATTGCAAAGCCACTGGACTTTTTGGCTGAAATTACGGTTATCAGTTGATATAGGTTTACAACCTAGACTAATGAAATAGAATAAAAAGATTGGTTCCATCTTTGACCCATGCGTAGCATACCAAATATACGATCAACAGAACCACCCCGAAGTTGTTACTTTTAATATTAGATTAAAAATATTGAGTTTGACATGCGTCGCTACGTTCGCTACTTGATGATATTTTGATTATTATATAAGTTATGGCTTATGATCGTGTAAATAATTAAAATTTAAAATTGTTTATAAACTATATTAGACAAATCCAAAGACACAAAAAAATAAAAAAATAACTATTCTACTAAAAAATAAAAATATATAATAGGTATATATTAGTTATTAATACTTATAAAGAATAAAAATATGCAATCAAAAAAAAAATAAAATGTTATCACAGAAAAAAATTAATTCAACAGTGAAAGGGTTAAAATATTAAAGTTTGATAATAGGTTAAATCAATCTCATATTAAAAGTAACAACACTAATCCAGTGATTTCTAGCGTACGGGCAAGGTGAGCATTTTAAGTCGAAAAAATTTAAATAGTTCATTAAAATTTTTTAAACTTATCAGTTATACGTCACTAATGTTACTAATCATATAAGTAACTAATTTTTGTTAAAAAAAAAAATTTTAATAATGTACAAGAATAATTTAATCTATATATATAAAATCCAAATACCACTGACTGACTGATCGCTGTATTTCAAAAACTACACAACGTACCGACTTGAAATTTGGAATATAGGTTCTTCCCGTATTTTCATCGAGCATTAAGGAGGGATTTTCAAAAATGTTGAGTTTTAGTGGAGAAATTAACAATTATAATTATTCACCGCCAATACGTATTGTGCGGCACGGCAGCCCACGGGTCTCCAGCTACCTGCCAACCTATCCTTTTTGTTCGTCGTCGTCCGGTCGTCGTGTTGTTCTGAGAAGTTTATCGATAAAAATAATCTAATGCATTGCGCGTACACCAATACTCCTATTTTATTATAATGAACGATAAAATGCACACCGATAACATAAACCAATGCACATACAAATTCTATTTATTAGTTATTATCTTTCCATTGCCTTGCCACGGTGCTTATACATTAAACACGTTCATTTCATTTGCACTCCGCACTACCAGCAGTTCGGACACACGTAACATCATAAATATTTACAGTTATAATTTTATATTATTTTATATTAGATGGAATACTTAGAGGTTTCCTCTAATGATCTAAATACGCAATAAAAAAGAAGTTTCTAATATTCGCTTTTTAAAGAGGTGGTAAAACAGGGATCTTAAAATTCACGGTGGAAATCGAAACTTTTTTTTGTTTATAAATGATTAACTTTGGTTGAAAGTTATATAATATTCGAATTATTTCACAAAGCTGGGTACAATTACGGGTGCTGCTCGGATATGCGGTCTACCGACATTTTTCTGCTCAGATATGCGGTCTACATATTATGTAGACCGCGCACCTATAATACGCAGTTAATAGTAATAGTAGTATGTAAATAAATAACCAAATTAAAATAATAATCAAATATATTAATTATTAGTATATTAGTAAAATTCATTAAAAATAATGGTATGTAAATAAATAATACAATACGCAATGTCATAAGTCAAAAATATTTTTAAAAAAAGCAAAAAAAATATACTAAGAAAATTAAAAATTATGTAAAAAAATATAAAAATAATTTTATGTATAAAAACCTTAACGATAAACTGCTTTAATGTCCTTCAAAAATGCAATAAATAAATCAGGTTCTTCTTTCCTAGCAACTTTCCAACAATACGCAATGTCATAAGTCAAAAATATTTTTAAAAAAAGCAAAAAAATATTACTAAGAAAATTAAAAATTATGTAAAAAAATATTAAAAATAATTTTATGTATAAAAACCTTAACGATAAACTGCTTTAATGTCCTTCAAAAATGCAATAAATAAATCAGGTTCTTCTTCCTAGCAACTTTCCAACAATAGTGGTCGAGATGCGATTGCAAAAGTTGCATGGTTGTGCCTCTCATTGTTTTCATAATTTTTGTTTTTGCATCCAACCATGATCTCTCTATGCTCTGAGTGTGAGCTTTCGTCAAAGGATCAACGTAATTTGCTGGTGGTGTTAACAGTGTTATGAATAAATCCATTATCTTTCAAACATCTATAGGCTGCCCACTCGTCTGAATGAATAACAGAGCCAGCTTCACACTCTCGTAGAATAATTGGTAGTAATGTGTTTTGTCTCTTCGAAGAACATAAAAATATCGACAGTCAGAACCATTTTAAGTCCAAAAACCCAAGGCCCATCAACTCTTCGTCCATGGTTTCTACCGTTGTGTATTTCAGCATCACTGTCTTCTGATGAAGCGGGTTGATCACCATTAAGTAACCTTCCACGATTATATTTTCTTTTTCCGGCAAATCTTGCCTCATCAATCTCTATTGGATTTATGACAGTTCCCAGCATCTTTGGTCGTTTTTGAACAATACTTGAACATACTTCACGACACATATTAAACCAGTCAGTAACTGTCTCCTGGCACCTACTGTTAGTGTGGCTGTTGTTCTAAGAGGTATGTCCAATACAAAAAAAAAAACCAATTCTAATATTTCCGTCAATTTAGTTTACTATTAGACTTGTTGTTCAAGTCCTCATAGTGAAAAAATTATTGCCTTGTCGTACACTGCGTGAAGTCTGGCACCCTTTTTTTTTGCACCGAAGAACCGGACGAAATTCACCTCCGCGATCGCGTTTTCTACTATTTACCATTCACTACCGCACTTATGGCATGGTAACGTTTCGTTGACAGTATCTAATAAGCCATGCTCCCTTAAAAATGCAGTGGCATTTTCTTCACTACAGGCGACGGTCGAATAGAACTCTTTTAATTGCATGATGAATATACGGTTAGGTTACTGATCGACGGCTGTTCGATTATTAACAAACTTAATAAATACACTACCACACTGTGATATATCAGTGATTTTGTCTTTTAGTACCCAACAATAAATATAGTTGGAAAATACAAACTATATTACAGCAAATTATATTTGGGTCAATTTTATTTTTAATGTTTTTTTATCGCTGCTCAGATATGCGGTCTACATGCATGTTTGTAGACCGCGTCCCGTCGGTAGACCGCATATCCGAGCAGCACCCAATTACGCCGCTTTGTCATGTCAGTCAAGTTGGCACCGGCACATTATACTACGTCTATGTCCATAAAAATAAATAAAATAACCCCCTAAAAATTCGGAATTATCAACTATGACTTCAATACTATTTTAGGTACACTGTATACACATTTTTTTTTCAACTACAAAGCTGTGCTAATATAAGCTATATTTTATCTCCCTCCCCACTGTGTCCGCAATCTACCGCAGATTGCCTACCTGATAATAAACTGTTCGCATAACTATAAGCGAAACTCACAGGCAACGCTACGCGGGATGGCTAAAAATTAAAACATGATATGATTTCACTTTCATACCTATTCAGAGCGAATTACACCCAAAAGGAGTTAATTAATCACAATTTTTTCACGGGCAACGCCGGGTTATTCAGCTAGTAATATTATATTATAAGATTTTTTTAAATTACATAATATATTCAACATAAACAAATTTTATTTCGTTTAAAAGAGTAAAGAAAATCTAAATTTTTTTGGTATTCAATTTTGAACAGTAAGGAAAAAAAATGTTTGGTTAGGGAGTTGAGGTTGGCCTATCAACTGTAAATTATTTATAAATATATATTTATGCCCGTACGAAATTCAGAGAGAGAAATAAATGGTGCGCTAAAAATCAGACATCTTCTTTAGTGTTATCAAGTTAAAGAAGCAGTTGATTGTTGACAATTTGACATTTAACATTAACTGTGGTAGGTATAATTGTATGTAAAAGTATTTAGCAGGGCTGTGAATTTAATGCAATGAGAAGATGTTGAATATGCATGCATGCAGTATGCACTAAAAACAGGCAAAATATGATTTAAAATATGCACTTAAAATTCAAAAAAATACTAAACGAAAACGCCTTTATTAAAAACTGTTTAAATTAATAAATAATAATTAAAATTGGTTTACAAAAAAAAATTCTCGTACTAGATACATATAGGCGTGCCGCGTGCGCAGACTTTAATCGTGAATGCAGCATACAGAATAATGGAGCCAAATACATTTTGAACCGCCAAAATTATTAACTGTTTACGATAAACTATAAAATAATATAAATGAAAGTGCGTTAAATTCCGAGCTGCAATAATAATGTAGTAAATTAATTCGTCACTAGATAGCATAGGTACCGCTTAAAGGTACAATGCGTAACATTGTCTGACCGGCTGATAAGGCTCTGTGTCCAGTCCTGTATATAAGTTCTGTGATTGTATATGATCTAAGGAATAAACATTTATAAATATGATAAAATATCGTAAAATATTATAATTCTGTGATACTGATATCACAAAATTTCGTAGCATGTGAGCGACATAGATAATAAAGAAGTGAGCACGATTCAGGGTTTTTGACTTTTGGCGACGTATAAATAATATTATCTTTATTCTTTATCTATTATAATTTATAAAATGACAAGTGACGACTAACAATTAGTGAATAGTGATGAGCCTTTAGAAAAGAAAAAAGTGCCGGTGATACTGACGAGTATGTAGTTTAATCTAAAAAATAAAAACCTTTCAAGAGTAATAGAGTAGAGTATACGAATTATGTAATAGATAAGTACATGTGAGGACATGTCTACTATATAGACATGTAGTGTTGTAGTCGATTTACGTGTTAATTGTTGGGTCTGCCACCACGACAATTAAGATGATCTTATTTGTATCATACCTATAGTCAACCATTTTAACAATATGTTTATTATTCAACACCGATACTGAGTGATTCGAGCTATGGACAGAGTCGTTTTTGGATCAATATCTCCCATGAAAATCATGATCCGAACAAAGCCTGTTGTGTACATTGCTGGGCCATCGTGAAGTGTTACATTATATTAATATATTATATTGATAAAATAAGATTCTAATCATGAGGTGTTTAGCTCTGAAGTTATTCCAAACCAATGGGGTAATGTACAAGTATTATTCGGTGATCTTTATATTTTTGTTTGGAGCACTATCTAGTATATTTCTTAATAAATACTGGAACTACACGCCGTACGTTTTCGATCAAACCAGACATCTTATTGTACGTCGCCCGTTTTCAATTATTGATTATGATGATCATGAATATGTTGATTCAAATCAAAATGCTCATGAACTAATCATCAGAGAAACAGATGTGGATGTTGTGTGTAAGTTGAAACAATGATTCAATCTGTTTTCATGTATATTTATTATTTTCATATAATTTACATTGTATAGCTGATCAAGATAATTTGGAAGCGTTAATGTCACTGGTTGCTGCCAATGAGATGAAATCGATGGGTAAAGGTGAAAAAGCATTGAAACTTATAGAACATGGTATTGCACTTGCTCCAAAAAATCCTGACTTATTAAATGGTTATGGTGAACTTATTGAAACGCTTCGAGATGACATTTTAACAGCCGATCAGATGTATTATCAGGTTTGTTAATAAAAATAATCTTAGACTTTTTAATTTATTTAAAGTATTTACTATTTTCAACAGGCACTTATACATAGTCCAAAACATAAAGAGGCATTGATCAATCGTAAGAGAACTCAAATTATTGTTGATGATTTGGATTGGCAACAGCTCAAGCGTATTGATGAAAAAAGAGATAAAATGGCTTTAATATCAGATTCTAATATGGCTCTTAGAAGAGCAAAAAAAGAAGCATATTTTCAGGTACTTAACAACAATTTTTATTCAAGTTTGTCCAATTTTTCAATATAAAATAATATATTGATTGTATACAGGGTATTTTTTTAAATATGACCCATTTCCATGTTTAAATTATGCATATATTGAAATTCTAATTTTTGAAATTTTGAAATACATATAGTTAAAGACAATATTTTTGAATATTTAGATTTTTCACAACATTTAAGGAGTATTCTGTGGTAATACCAACCTTGGTTTTCAAATAAGAATTTATATGTTTTAAATTTTTAATGCAAACGTGAATCATGATTTTTCTGAATACGTTGACATGTTGTACCTAATTGAAATGTGAATAGAAAATGTTTTTTGTTTTGTTTTGAAAATTATTGGTTGAAATATTAATCCATTAGCATTGTGAACTGTGTATTATTAAAAAAATTATCTGATAAACTTTTGAAATTAAAATAATATAATATAGTTATCCCTTAAAAAATTGTATATAGTATGTTACCTCCATAAATAACACCTAAATCCCAGTTACTACTTAAACGAAATATCTAGTCTTAATTCTTGACAGTCTCATTTGGGGACCGCACTTTCTTGCCAAACGTAAAGCGCTCAATCTCTGGCTTCACCTATTCAGACCTCTACTTCGCTCTAAACTACCATTAAAACAAATGGACGATCTACACTGTTCTCCTAAGACCAATATGGCTCTACAGTATTAAATAATGGGGCTCAGTTAAACTTTCTAGTACAAGAATTCCAGTCGATATGTCTACGGTCAATGTTAGGAGCTTTTTGGTATATTACGAACGACTCTCTGCATAAAGAACTTTGTGTTCCAACATTAAATAAACTTACTTCTCTCACCTATAACAAAACCCACAAAACATTTCATGCCCACACCAATCCAATCAATAGCCTCACTTCCACTCAAATTCCTAACAACCCACCCAGACGCCTGAAAAAGAACTGGTGTAGGTATATAATTTTTAAAATTAAAATCGCTCCCAGGGTGCTGCTAATGGGCTTCTTCCCCTCTCCTGTCCTTCTACTTATTCTTATATTTATTTTATCTAATTTGCTTATTGTATTACATAAGTACAGATTGTAAATACAATTTCTTTTAAAACAATAATAAAAATAAAAATAAGTAGTATGTTGGTACAAATATATTTTCTTCAGTGTCAATCATACATTTTAGAAAACAATACTGTAAAAAATACCTATAAAAAAAATATTCATGTTTTTAGTATAATTGTATATATTTTTCTAGTAAACTGCTAAACTGGAACCATCCATTAATATATATATTTTATTTTAGCACATTTACCATACTGTTGGTATTGAAGGAAACAGAATGTCTTTATCGGAAACTAGATCTATTTTAGAAACTAGAATGGCCATTGGTGGTAGAAGTATTGCCGAACACAATGAGATAATAGGTTTAGAAGCGGCTCTTAAGTATATAAATGCAACATTAATCAATCGACTTGGTAGTATTTCTGTTGATGATATTTTGGAAATTCATAAACGAGTAATGGGATTTGTTGATCCTTTAGAAAGTGGAGTTTTTCGTCAAACACAAGTATATATAACAGTAGTACTCTATGAATACATTTTTTTTTAAAATTATTTATTTTTTGTTGGTATTTGTTTCCTTACATAGGTATTTGTTGGTGGTCATATTCCTCCAGGTCCATCTCATATTGGAACATTAATGGAAAACTTTTCTTTATGGCTCAATTCTGAATCTACTCTCAGACTACATCCTGTAAGATTTGCAGCTCTGGCACATTACAAATTAGTACATATACATCCATTTACTGATGGAAACGGACGAACTTCGCGTCTGCTTATGAATATGATTTTAATGCAAGCTGGCTATCCACCAGTTATTATACCAAAAGGAGAAAGACATAAGTAAATTAAATATTTTATTATTCATATTTAAAAATTATCTTGTTTCAATACATTTTTTTAAATGAGTTTTAAATTAATTCTTCTAATAGGTATTATAGAACTTTGGAATTTGCGAATAAAGGAGATATTAGACCATTTTTGAGGTTCATTGCTGAATGTACTGAAAGAACATTAAATCAATTTTTGTTGTCTACTACAACAGAATTTTCAACTGACATTCCAGAATTAGACTATGATAATATTATTATAAATGAATCATAATAATGTCCCGAATTTGAAAATGTATCAGCCAAAAAGTGTGCTTGTAGAAATTTAATACAAAATCAATGGTTTTAGTCTTGTCTAATAATTAACATGTTCTGTTATGAGTATTAATTATTTAATTTAAAACTTTCTATAAATATTTTACTTTAATTTTGGTTTTTTCGATTATCATATTATTTTAATTTTTGTTTGTTGAATAAAATATTATATTTTATGTATATTAATTTAAACATATATTAAATAATACTATCAAGTTGTAGTAATAACTGGTAATACACTTATCTACAAATGATAACAAAAAACAAGAAAAGTAAAAATATAAGCGTTTTTAAAATGATTCACATCTATACCTATACTCTGTTTCAAAAGAGAACAATCACTTTTTAGCACCATGAATGATTTGACTAGTACATCAAGAACCAAGTGATCACGCTAACCAGTGGTGGATTTTCACATTTTTCTAGAGGTGGGGGGATGTCCTAAAAATAATATATATTTCAATGGTACTTACCTATTATTTTTATAAACATATAGTAGTTGAAAACCCCTGGACCACCCTCCCCCCCACCATAAATCCGCCACTGACGCTAACACGGGTTAGTTTTTGGAAGATACACAACACAGACGAAAATTGGTCTGCTGACTGATTATTCTTTTGAGACAGGATATAGGTATCTATATATTATATAAAATTGTATGTACATTAAGATATATAGTAAATTTACTGTGCATTTTATGATACACATTTTTAATCTGAACACAACTTTATATAATATAATAGTCTCTAATGACTTGGTAATTAGTTAAACCCAGAATTTTAAATGTATTGATCTTATTAATTAATTAGTTAATTATAGTGTAAAAAACAAAATTATATAAATAAATATTGTTTTTATGAGTTATTACTGAAGATATAATTTTAATGTATAAACAATGATTTTTTGATAAACTAATTCTATATTTACAAACTTAATGATATGTACATTAGATTATTATTTATTTTATAACATTCTTTCCCATACATCTTAGAATTTATGATAAATATTTATCTTAGGTACAAAAAAATTTTTAATTTAAATGAATATTACTCTAAAAGTATAGTACTTTTATCATCTACAGGTCTGAAAATTAATTGAGATTTGTTGTAAAACCTTTCTATACTATTAACTATTGTTAAGACATACTTATTAGTATATTAAATGTTTAACTAATAGATAAAATGTATTCTTATGATTATATTGCCTGTGATACAATTTTCATGTTAACCGTTACCTATTTGATTTATAATTTCATAATATGTAATATATTATTTAATATTTATTGTTGATTAGTTTTAAGTTATATTTGTATCCTTGTTGAAATATGTAAATTGTAAACAATTAAATAAAAAATATTAATTTTCAAAAAAATAGCATTGATATTTGTTTATTATTCATATTAAATACATTATTAATAATTTAGTTATAAACTTGTCAGTATTGTAAAAGCAAGGGATTTTTAATACAATAAACACAGTATTTTCCAATATTATTTTGAAGAATAAATTAATGGTGATAAAAATAATATAATTTTTGTATATCGGTGGGAGATATGCTATTTAGCTTGAAGCCTTGAACTACTATAGTGTTGTAAACATGTGGGTCTTGACTTTATAATAATGTGTTTTTTTTATTTATGTGGAGTGTGTATACATTTTATAGTTGAAAAAATACTTTGATTTTTGACTTTACTTTTTTTTTTAATAGGAAAAAGTGAATCAAGTTGGTACTTTTGGAAGGTCAAAATTAAAAATTCTCAGTATATAAAAAAAAAATAATAATTTTGAAATCGGTTGAATTTTCAATGAATAAAAGAAATTTTTATTTTTAAAAATACATTATTATATTGTAACATTGTATGGTTTTCACACTTTCATAACTAATGCTAATCCAATAGGTATCTAATAAATAACACACTTCACATTGAAATTTTATGTTATATTTTTATTTATTTTTATAATATTGTTCAATATAATATCCTCCATGAACTGATGTGCACAAGTCAATTTTATAGACCCATTATCTTTATATCGAAATGAATGTGACGCGTCACGACGTCAATATTTTCACATCATCAACAAATAGAAGTATATCAACCGATTCATCAAAAATAGAAGGTAAATCATTAATGAAAATTATGAATAATAGAGGACCTAAATGGGAGCCTTGTGGTACACCAGAACTTACTTGGAAATAGTTTGAAATATAATGAGAAACTTTAACCGCTTGTGTACGGCAGTTTAAATAGGACCCTAACGTCCCTAACAGATTAAAAAAAGTTCCATGAATGCCAAAAGAAGATATTTTATTAAGAAGTAAATTATGTTGAACCTTATCAAAAGCTTTTTGAAAGTCAGTGTAGATTGAGTTTAGTTGTATACGATCATTATTCGTTTAGAGCTTTAAGAATTTTAGACTGATAAAGTAGAATATTGGTGGCAATTGACATGTTAGGTCTAAAACCATGTCGGTTTTTACAAATAAGTGGTGTAAGTATATCATGGCGTAAGTACTTAATACAAACAATAAATTATTATTCGAAAATACAATTTTGTATATTATTATTTACTAAATACAAAGAACTTAAAAATAAACAATATAATTACATAAGTACAGAGTGTAATATATTATGTATGGAAAACGAAGGTTTATTTCGACTACTTATCGTGTACAAATCAAACACAACAAAAATTAAGAAATTAAATACACACATCATAGTAAAATCAAAACTCATCTCTACGCTCAGAATCCGCGCCAATTTTATAAAAATATGAAGTATTTATAAATGTATGAAAAAAATATAAATATGATATGTAAATAATATTATGGTAATATTATATTACATTAAAAATAAGGCATTTGATTTCAAATTAGAGCTACTGGCTTATGACCACGGATTAATATACTAAATAATATTAGTATATTAATCCGTGCTTATGACCAAGGTGTATTGATGAACACACCTGCTTATGACTTTCCAATTAATAATAATTGTCGTCTTATCACTATGAGAACTTCAAATTGAAAAATGATAGTGGTGAATGTTATGGCACAGAATAAAATATTATTATTATTATTATTATTTATTATCATAATAATATTTTAGTATTTCTACTATTGATATATTCTGACATTCTGTGCTACTATGTAGTATTTAATACTTTACTAATAGGTGTCTAAGGCATCTTTTAACTATCTATTTTATATATTTTAAATGTTTTCACAATTATTCGCGTGAACAAGACATTGCAATATTACATAATGCTAATTGTGATCATAAGTCCTTTCAATGTATTGAATGGTTGGCTTCGATCATTGTAGTCGGTGCTTTATTGGTGATCCTGTTATTGTTTTTTCTGTCATTAAATTATCGAAGATTCAAAGCAATTGAATAATAATAATTGTCATGTTCAAGACCTTTTTTTCTGCTGTAGTACCGTTTCTTGTCAAACTTAACTTCTTTTAGGTATCAATATCATAGTACAACACAAAATGCTCAAGATTCCCGTTTTGGTGGGCGTGTTATCGTTGATCACCTTGTTGAAGGTAAGCTTTTTACCTGTTGATTTTTGACATAGTTCACATACTGTAATGTCCATTTCTCTTACAATTAGTTAGGTATAAGTAATTGCTTTATGTATAAAATATATTTTTCATGATCAGAGATTAGGACATAAAGCGTTTAAAATTCAAAATATTAAAATATGGAATTAAATATGTGTTTATTTTTAATTACCTATTCACATTTTATTGAGCCATACAAAAATTATATATTTTAATACTGCCAATTAATCTGATAATTATGTTATATTATGACTTTGTTATTTGAATTTTATTTATTAATCTTGTCAGTTAAACATTAACTGACATTTTACAAATATTTTCACATTACTCTTGAGCATTAAATAAAGAGTGACTTTAAGAATGGGTGTGACAAAGGAAGCAGTACCCCATAGGCCTGATATCCTTACTATTGTTTTTAACCAAAATATTAAGTATACAATAACAATAAATATCTACTTATATTTTTTTTTATAAGAATCTATAAATAATATTGTAAATAACATTTCCTACTAAATGAGTAAAATGTTGTTTTAATTTCTTCTTGTATTCACACATATATAACTGTTAAGAAAAAGAACATTTTTTTCTAATTTAACACATGTGTTTTTCAGGCTGAATCATATGAAGATGCCCGTTGCAAATGTGTATGTACTATAGTGAATGGTACAGAAATGTATAATAAATTATATATAGCTAATGTTCTTCCCAGCAAGTGAGTTAAAATAATGTTCATCATAGACATAAATATATTTATGTATTATAAGTTATGACATTAATAATTAATAATAACCATCTAATTGTTTTTCAGTGATTGTAACGGAGTAAGCTTACCAATTATTGGTGAAGTGAATAATACAAAAAAAGAATTATGCCCGCGATGTACGTGTACTTATGAGAGTAGAAACACTACAACTATGAAAGTAACGAAATTGTCTAACTTAAGTTGAATATGTTTCTAATTCTTTAATTTTTACATATTACATTATTTAGGTGGTTGTATTAATCGTGCTGTGCGTGATATCATGTTTGGTGATGTACATGTTTTTCCTGCTATGTCTGGAGCCAATGATTAGAAGACGCAAGCTAGTTGGCGCATACGTAGAGCACACCAACGAAGAGGTATGTTCTTTATTGGAGGCGACCATATCCGATAGCGGTAGTTTTGTAAGTCCAACAATTCTCTCCCAATTTTTCTTACAAAATATATAATAACAGCAGCTCTTTCCTAACGTTCCGTGATTTACAAAAGTATTTTTACATGACTATGTAAAAATAAATTGGAAAAATTACAAAAATGCATCGAAAGATATGGTTTATACAGTAAATATTGTTATAGTTGGACATACTATTTTAGTTTTGTATTGTTGTGCTTGTTTGGTTTTTTCCTATCATTAGAATGATATATATATTTTTACCACTATATCCAGAATGCCTTGCTTGTAAATCAATATTATAAGGTGTTTTTAACTTGATCATCCTGATCCGTCTGCTTGATGATGTTACTTATGTTCATTTCTGGATACAATATATGTGTCTATTGCACTATGTGAGTTCCTTAATGTCTGTTATAAAAATATAATAAACAAATATTGAGTAACAAATGCCAGGTTTAAAATAATTATGAATTTTTTTTATTTTTAGAAGACTTAAATAATTTAATGCATGTGTTGTTTGTATTGATTTTTTTTTTTTTTTTTACTTAAATTATTAAGTACTTATCTTTCTAATTTATTTATATTGAATAATAATTAAAAAGTATATTAACAAACATATTTTTACCCAACTACTTTTGAATATAGGATGAAGCCCCACCAGCTGTATCTTTAAATGCAAGGAGAGGAAGCGATCCAATGGTATCTATAGCCAACAGCAGTAATGTTCTCAACCGATTTGGACATCAACAAGATAAATGGAAGAAACAGGTGAAAGAACAAAGAAAAAATATCTATGATCGTCATACTATTCTCAATTAAATGTGTTATCTTTCTTATTATTATTTTTACATATAAAGTTATCATTTAAGGAAACCTCATTTATCTCTTTCCTCCGTTTATTATCAGTAATATTTAACACCAATATATTTCTGTCTTGTATAATATAATTGATTTTTTCATCATCTTCATTATATTATTATTATTATTTTGTTTATCTAAGAAAAAGTAGTTTTTTGAAAATATATTATAATTTTAATTATTTGTATATTATGTATTGTTTTTGTTTTTTTTTTACCAGTCGTTATATCAATAATATTATAATATTAGGCTTATTGGTACAAATACTGTACAAACTCCTATCATGTTGTCAATGATATTAATATTTAAATAAAAGTTTACTCAAAACCAGTTTTTGATATAGTTGATTTTTGGTTTAATTAAAAAATGAATAACTATAGACTTTAAATTATTATCACGTAACAATTATTGATATAAGCATTTTCAATGTATGGTAAAATTTTCAAAATATTTTGTCTTTGATTTATTTATAATTAATTATAAACATTTAAAATGTTTTTAAATTGATTTTCAATAATTGTTGACAACAATGTATTTTTTTTAACCATGGTTTAAGGTAGAATTATATAGATTAAAATATACTATGGTTATGACCATCTATGCCTTGCCGATGCTTAAGATGCTAAAAAAAATAAAGAATAAAACATGATTATACAGAATTAGCTGTCCTCCACACCTGCCAATGTTTTTTTATGAATATAGGTATTTGTAAAAACATTCCACATATTTACTAATTATAATAGAAATATAATATCATGTAACCAATGGCAACCATTTAAATAAATCAAAAATATTCATTTTTTGTGAGCTGAATTGTTTCATGCGTGAACTATGGACTATGGTCTATGATCTACACTTTAGCTGCTCGAAAAAAAGGTGTTAACACCCTCAGTCTCAAGGAATCTATTGATATAACTTTATTGAAAACAATTTTTTGAACTTTATTAAGCTAGCTACATTATTAAATATGCATTCATGTAATTATAAAAATCATATTTGGGTTTAGATTTCAAGTTTAGATGATCTAAATAGTGGTCCAACCATTTCGCTTATCTAAACTTTAAATACTTATAACTCATAAACTACTAAACTAGTATTCCTAAATTTGATTTTTATGTATCAAAATACTCAGAAAAATATTTTTTCAAAGATTAAATTAAAACTGTATGTTGTCATTCAAAAAAGTAAATACTTAAAATATTATAAGGATAAAAAATTAAAAAAAATATTTTCATAAACATTAATTCTTTTGGAAATAATGAGTGGTTCATGATAAAAGAATCACCTTGTATATATAATTATTCCTACCTCCTGTTACCACGTATATGAATTCAGTGAATGTGCATTGTGAATATAATAATTCAAGATCTAGTATAAAATAATCTACTGTATATAATTATAAAAAAAAGAATAATTTTTAAAATATTTTTCCATGATACACGTTTTTATTAGCAAAAAAAAAGTAATCCCTACATAAATGTAATAATGATAAGATAAAATTGTATGTTATATAAGATTTTCAAGTTTATTCATATCCTTGTACCAACTTGGCAACTTCCCATCTCGGCTTCAATGCAAGATCTTGTACTTCAACAGAGTCTTTAGTAACAATACCAATTTGATATTTATCGTGGCTCCTTGCATCTCTATAACATACATCATAATACTTAATTGTGAATTTAAAACAAATTAGATATTGAAGCCAGGATTAATGTGTACAACAAAATAAACAATAATCCTTTAGAAACCCATAGAATGAGATAGAAATAATTAAATAATTTTCAAATACCTATAATACAATACTTCCATGCACTTTTTAAGTAGATCGATAGCTTCATCTTTTGTTAGTTTAGAATTGAATTTTTCACGTTTTTCATCAATAGCTTTACGCATTAATGGCAATGCAAGGTACGCACCATAGCCACTAGCAATTTGTTCATCTGCAAATGCAGTACCCAATTTATCGATTTCACCCAAAAAGGGAACATCGTTTTGAACTCCAGCCACTAAGAATGTGGACCAGAGTGGCTTCATCTTGGTTCTGCGGTTGTACAAGACACGGGACAGCCAAGTGTGTAAAGCTTTTGGTTTCATTGATATCCCATCGTTCAGACTCTTTTCAGTCCTCACTTTTTCTTCAATAACATCTCGTATAAATTGATAATCGGAGTATTCACCTGCTGCAGCTACAATAATATTTTGATTTACCTGTTGATACAGCACGATTTATTGAATTATAAAGTTAATCTTTTAGGTTCCTAATAATGATTAAGACATAAAACTATCATACCGTCAATATTCTCGGATTATTCTGGAAACACGCCATAGAACCATATGAAGTGAGTGTATCTGCAGCCAAAGCTACACCGGATTCAAACACAACACCAAGCACAGAAGTAGTAGTTGTGATTGGAGTCCAGCCGTGCTGTACAACATCATGTTGTGCTAATAAACAAAAATAAATAATTTGATAAAAAAAAATGTCTTTATTTAATTAATATGATCATAACTGGAAATAGAACTGTATTATAACTGTTGTCTAATAATGAATTTTATACAGTGGTCCCTCAGTATCCTGGCAGATATCAGACTAGAAGACTAGTACTGATCTAACTTTTCATCTTTTTATGTCGATCAAATCAAAAACAATAACGATTTCTAAGTCGTTATATCGTAGTATATCGTAATTTCACTAACCTGTATGTCCAATATTGGGGACGCTTTTAAAATTTCCAGGAATCCATTGCTGTTTAATGTCCATGGTTACTTATTAAATTCGCAGAGGTTATTTTCACGTTAGTTTTGGAATTTTCTATGTTCTGTATTTTTGTTGATCAGTAAAGTAGAGTTGATCTCTTTTATTTATTGTTGATCAAAATATCTAATCGTCATTACATTAATTTCTAACATAACCTTAAAAACTCGTATCACAGCCGTTGTTATCATAGATAATTTATTAACTATTGTCATTATTCGATAAGGTTGGCAGAACTTATGGTCTGCCGGATATTATCAGGCTCTGGACACTCATAATTTTATCAATTATAAGCGGCCATTTTTTTGGAGGAAGTTAATATCAACATTATTTTGTGATAATATTGTTTTAATATTTATTAGTTGTTTATTCTGTGTTATAACGGTCGACTTTTTGAGTTTGGAATGTTTTGACTCGAGATTTAAGTTTTAAACCAATTCATTTATCCAGCTTAACTATTGTCACTGAATAAATTATATTGGCTATCATGGTGCTCGTATGTTTAGTTAAAAATTGTAGGAATAAGATTTATTAAATAAATAATTTCAAAATTGATATTGTATGATGTAAATTATTTTACCTTTTCCTTTTATTATAACTACACAACTACATAATATATAATCACAAAAAAAAATCATTGTTTAGAATTTTTTCTATCCTGTGATACTATTAGTATGAGCACAAAAAAAATAAATATAATATATTATAAAAGTATAAGCACAGGATAGATAAATAATTGGGATTGCGTAAGTATTATCAGTTGTCCATTATGATTTATCTATTCTGGGCTCGGTACCAGCGCTCTGCACGGCGGACCCGTCCGTATTGTTCTCGCTCAGCTTCGGTGGACCACGGGTTAGGTAACCACAAACAAATCTAAAAAAATCTAAAACACAATTTTCTCTTATACGCCATACACTTGATATTCTATAGTACAGGGGTCACAAATAATACTTTCCGCGGGCCACATTAAGGAATTTGGAAAATTCTCGCGGGCCATACAAAATTCAAGTTACATCATATGTATTGTAATATGCGTTGGCCAAAGAATATTTATGTTTAATAATAAAAAAATAATATAACACGTATATAATATATCTATAACTAAGAAAATAGATTACATTTAATAAATAAGGTGAACAATTATGAATGGAAGATTTTTAATGTGCAAAAATGGATCTTGCTCTCAAAAAACAAAAAAACTAGCTGCCTTTTAAGTCGGGTTATGTGTGGTCGCTATCGTATCATAATTTTCTAAGGTGTTCGTTGGTGAGTCGGGCTGGAATTCGTTTTTAATCTTAATACGTACAAAATAAGAAAATACCTGCAACAATGATATTATTACAACAGTCGCCCGTAATAAGAATTACGCATTAAATTGCTTCTTTTTCCCTATCGCGGGTCTGTCAAATTCATTCGCGGGGCCAGCCAGGGAAATACGGGGATTTTTACGATAACATATGTTATCGAAAAAAAAAAGATTTTGGTATTTGTGCAACTCAAAACAAAACATATGAAATAAACCGAGTAGATGAATTTGATTAAATGTTAGATAGCATTTTCTTACACCATGCCATTTTTAAAAATATTTGACTTATTTTGAGCTGTTTAAGGAAATTTCAGTTGCCACTTTTTTAGTTTCTTATTCAATAAATATTAATAACATTTTATTTGTTGGGTATCAAAAAGCTTGAAAATTTAATATAAGGCCCTAATATAATGTTTTAAAGACAGATGGAAAATATTTTAAAAAATACAGCTATAGGTTAGCCACAATTTTTTTTTATAAGCATTAGTTATGATTTAAGCATTCAAGTTCAAAGATTGAGAAATACGTAAAATTCATGAAAATGTGACAAACTATTTGACGTTAGAAATTCATACAAATTTTTCTTTTTAAAACCTAAGATGGAAAATGTAATTCAAGATTACTCATAAGTTTGTCTATACCTTTATCAAAAAAAAATGTCTACAGCGAATAGAATTAATTTTATGAGCGTTTGAAGTTATATTTTAAATATTAGATTCATTCACTCGATTCTCATCTAACGATTTTCTTATTTTATTATAATTAAAAAACTATTGACTGTAAGATACATGCAAATTCTACTGAATGTTCATATTTGCATTTTCTATTACACCATATAATTTTGTAAAATTTTGACTCTTTTTGAGAAGTTTACGAAAACATGTCGTTACTTTATTCACAATAATATATCAAAATACTTCGTAAAATCATAAAACTATCATAGTCTGCGCTCAGAATCGTTTTCTTATAAATTGATATATATCATGAATTTAATTTAAACACCATCCTTTACAGTGACCCACCTGTCATCTACTGTACAGCAGAAAGCGACACCACCTTTTTTATATTTTATATTAATTAGTTTAAATAATTAATCAATAAAAAGTAAAAAAAAAAATAATAATTTACCATGCGTTATGGAAATTGGAATCAAAATATCAAAAATTGTATATATTACGATTGATAAAAAAATTATCCTTGTACAATTTCTATTATAGATTATTTTGCCGTAAGGCCGGCTTCTTCATTAAACTGTATTACTTGAAGGAACAAAAGTATAGTTTTTATTTGTATAGAATCCGGATCCAAATACAAAATATAAAAATCGAACCAAATAAATAATATTTGGCACAATATAATAATAATTTTCTTATCTGGTTATTTATAAACTAGTACGGGCGGTCGGGTTGACGATAGAAAATCAGTTTTGATCTTCGGTTGTGGTTATTGTCGTTATCGCGCGCGGGGGTGGTGTGTAGGACCATAACTTTTTTTTTATAAGTATTGAACGCGCCACTACTTACGGGCGCAGCACTTGACGAACGTATTTCCGCGGTTTTCTTTGCCAAAAACATATACTTTGCGCTTTACAAGAATACGGTTTACTGAGTTACTGGGTTACTTTTGTGAAAAACCCCTACGAAACAAAATTGTAGAGGGATTTTTAATCTGGTTCCGTCAAGAAGCCCAATTGTTGATATCTTTAAAACATCATGAAATATATCATTGATTAATAATACACTTTTTCTTAATTTTTTCAAGTTATTTTTAGGACTAGAAATGAAAATGTCGGGGCTTCTTACCAGATAAAAAAATCCTCTACAATTTATGTCATAGGTGGTTTTAGGACCAAACCACTCATAACCCATGTTATTGGAACGAGCAAAAATGTTTTAAAGATTTTGCGAGTGATTTTTCCGTGACACGTCCTCTAATAAGTATTTTTAAATTTTTAAACTTTTTTATTTCGGAACGTTTTTTGAAAGATTGTGACAATAAAACGATTTTATAAAATTATCTTTTTTATCAATTACAATTTGTTCATAAAAACTACAACAGATAATAATAAATGGTTTAAAAAGAATGCGGAAAATTATTCCATAGTTAGGTTACAGTTCTAATACCTATGCAAATGACAACCGTCTGAGAAGAAAAATCGATTCCAATGACTAAGATGAGTAAGACTATATAGTCCGTGGTACTCGCATATATATTTCGTACCATTCTGGTTATAAAGCTATTTTCATAAATGTCATTAATCTCATAGTCATATTATCATGCTCACTACTTATTCAGATTGAAATTTGGATCGGAGATGAAGACACGCACTCATTTCCCTGACGTAGATGCGCCGCCGCTCTCTTAGTACCCAGACAACATTATACACTCGTATAGGGTACGTGTTTCGCAGGGAGGAATAAATATTAGGTAAGTTTTTACATTCAAATCTTTAGACGTAGTAAATTAAAATATAGGTATATTTATTGTCAGGCAAGGCCTTTGGGTATACCCCACCAGACGCTAGATTAATTTTAAAAATCCAGTTAGTTTAGGTGTACAAAAATGGTGATGATATTATGCAAAATACTTAAAATACTTACTTAAATTATACTACTATAATTTAATGAAGTTTTTGCGTGTGGGTATGGGCATGCCATACGCGTTATTGCGGCATCGGCGCCGTCGCTCCGCTCCGCAAATCGAAAAATATCCTCGACTCGCTGTGCAAAACCACCTCACAGTAGGTGACGGGGGTCACTAAAAATGTGGAAAATTAAACTAAAAAAAAGACGCGTGCTGGTTATTCATCATAACTTCAAAACGAAGTTTGTCCGGCTTTTTTTTTTCATTCTTATAAAACAACCTAAACACACATTTGGCCCCCCCCACTTTAAAAAAATCGAAGGTTGCTAAACGAATTTGCAATATGTATTGCCCGAACCAATCTGGGTCCTGATTTTTTATCATTTGTGTTAGAAAATATTAGTACCTAAAACTACGATCAATAACACTTTTGAAGGAGATTTTCTAAACTAAAATATACACCATAGTGACATGAAGGCACTGTAGACCAAGGCCAAGCATAGTTCTAGGCGACTAGGTAACCATAACCTAAAAATAAAACATTTTATATCCATAGTTGCACTAAATGAAAGATTCAAATTGGTATATTAAGAGATTTTACAATGTATTTCTATTAAATATTATTATTTTATATTATCATAGCCGCGAAAAATTCAAGCTTACTTCGTAAAGCCTGGGCAAGTTTAAGAATAATTTTTAACTGAGTTAAGTTAAGTTATAGAAATCCCATTTTAAAAAGTTTAAATAATAGTTAATCTAATTTTTTTTTAACTCAGTTAAGTTAAAGTTATACGGAAACTTTCAATTAACTTATTAAATAGTTAAGTAATAATTTTTTTTTTTTAAATTATAAAAGCTAGGTCCTATGGTTTTTGAAATAATAAAAAAATTCATCAATATTATACACTCAGAAAAATAGAATTAAACTAAATTGGAAAATAACGATACGATGAAAAAAAAAAAAGAAATTATGTAGTTGTAGGAGGTGCCACAAAGTTACAAAATAAGATATACGAATAACCTTTTGATGTATTAATAGATAATCATATATATATATAATATACATGTTTTAATTTAATAAATAAAAATAACATGGCATAATTTTTTAACTGAAAACTTTTTTAGAAAACTAAGCAGCACTTATGGAATCAGTAAAATATTTATTGAATTTTAACAAGAGTCATTTCAAAATTTTGTCAGCCATTGATCCTCTACGTTTATTTAATAATTGACCTCCTGCCACTACAACAACGTTCTACATGGGCAAGATGATAAGGAATAAGCCGTTGTACATTGTATATCATGCGTTTTCTTAAAACTAATGGCAAACCTATGGACTTTTAATGTTGTGTTTGAAAAAAAATAAGTGTTATTATAATTGGATATCGTTATTTTCATTGGTTTCATAATTATTTAATCTAAAAAAGTCTTCTTCAGAATCACTACTATTATTGTTGTAGAAGGCAGTGGTAGTACAGCAAGATTTAAGATTTGTTTCTGTTAACTGAGCATTATCAGTTAAAACTCCAAAAAGTTTGTTTAATTTTGTTACAATTTTCAGAATTGTCCAGGTTATCTTAAATTTTGGTATTAACACATGCAGCTATTGGCACGATGTAGAGAGAGACCAATATCTACTGAATCTGCCAAATTAATACAATATAAAATAATTTGCATTTATAAGAATCATAAATTTCGTGTGAAAATTATTTATTGTGAGAAATCAAATATTCAATATAAGAATAAATAAATTATGGTTAATCTTAGATCAAAATGACATAACTAAATTTAGAATATTTATTTAAAGCCAGTTAATGAAAACATTTTTACAATTGAAACATAAAAAAACCAATGTCATCAACTAGATAATATTCTTACTTAAAATTAAACATAACAGAGATAAAGGATAGTTACAAATATTACCTATAATGATTTTAAAAGCCTTTGTTTATAATTTCAATGTTAGTCTGAATAATTATAAGTATGAATAGTAACAGGCCTACAAGTACGTTTTCTTTAAATAATATATAATTATTAATACCTTTTATTTAGTACTTTTTTTGTAGCACAATAAAACAGGCTTACACAAATTTACTCCGTCAATAAAATTTCATGCCTTGGTGAAATAGCACAATTGTGTGGCAGCAAATATCCAAGTGGAACAAAACTCAAACTTGTAATAAATAAAAGACTTAGATATTGGTTATCACCTATTTGCTAAGAAATGTATAACCATTTTAAACTAAGAAAAGTTGGATTCATACATAAAACTTAAAAAAAAATTAACACACATCACAAATTCCTTAAAAAATGAAACTTCACAAGGTGATGATATAGATGGCCAACCTGTAAGTCAATGCCAAATTATATTTATCTTATCAATATTGGTCATTATAACATTTCAGCGCATCATATGAAAGGAATTCACCTGAAATTGAATACAATAGTTTTGTTAATGAAAAATAGTAAAATGTTAAATCAGTTTTAATTTAATTTGTTATGAGTAGAAAAAATTAATACCTAAAACAATGAATAATATGAAGTAATTAATGTTACAAAATTACTTTTTATTAGCCATAGCCATAGGATATATATAACCAGATAGACTATAATATAAATATCAATAATTATGACCAATTTAAATTTATATTTGAATATAAATAATAAAATGTATGCGTTCAGTAATAGATTTTACTACTTATTAAATTAAAATAATTATTATTTACCTAGTGGAATTAGGAGGTAATATATAACATCCAAAGGTGATCTTTAATTTTTTAGAACATGGAAATTGTTACATTTGTGATTTATGCGTTGTTACCTTTGGCTTTATAGTTTACCTATATAACATCATATTATGTATTAATTATTAGCACCAAATTAAATATATTTGCTATATATATATATTTATTCGTGTTTATTACTTATTAGTTATTAGTTATTAATATTTACTATTTAATATTGTTATTTTTACACTACCTATGCCGTATGGCCGAGGTTATAAGGGTATACCTATATATATTAATTTAAGTATGTTTATTGAACAATTCTGGATTAAGGGAACAAGAATTAATTTTATTAATTGTTTTTCCTATTCGATATCTATAGTAAATGTATATACAATATGGATCATGATTTCAATAATAATGTTTATTTATAATTTAAGTATTATAATTAATAAACGTGAATCTGAAAAAAGTAGTGAACTCGTGATTTATTAAGTTATTATCATTAAATAAGTTAAGTTAAAAAAATTAAGGTTATGAAAATTAAAATGTTAAGATTAAGTTAAAAGTTAAAATGACTTAACTTTTAACTTAACTTTTTAAGCGTTTAGGCCCAGGCGTGCTTTGTATAAGTTATTATTCACTGGTGTTATTAAATAAATTAAAATATAAACACATTTTGGAAAAAAAAAAACATCTTTATTTTTTGTTATCAGTTTTAATTGTATACTCTTTTAAATAATTAAAAAATGCATTTTTTAATTTTTCTTTTTTTGTAGCAGGATATTATCGAACTATTTTTGGAGTATTTCAAATCTATAAAAATTCCAATTTGGACAAGTAGTTAATGACTAGTCCTTAATCTTATACTACATATTTGATTTTTAAAATTATTTTGTCTTTAATGATTTTAAATTATGTAAAACAAATTTGAATCACTAACTGCAGAAAAAAGAAAAGGGATGAGTCTATTTTTATCAATTTCGATTCGTATCATTTTTCATTAGACACGTTGGAATGGAAATATATTAGTGTACTGCAGAAGGAGTCCCATCTGAATCCAAACGCTTAAATATAGTGTTTGGAAATTTCAGTTTACTACAGAAGAGTTATGATTTCGTTTGTGTCCTCCTGGAAAAAGTTATAAAAATGGACCTAACCCTTTCTGCAGTTAGTATTATTTGCAAAAAAAACATTCAAAAACTGTTCTTAAGTCTTAAGTTAACATTAATATTTATATCCAATTGTCATATTAATATACGTTCAAGTATTACTGTATTGAATCAGTTAAAAACTGATAAAATAATTAATATTATATTACCAACATAGTAGATTATGATTGCCAGTACTAAGTAAATACAAATATATAATAATATATTTTAGCTAATCTAATATATAAAAATATCGTGTCACAATGTTTTTACCATACTCCCCGAAAACGGCTGTGGACCGATTCATGAAATTTTCTATTATATTCAGTAGGTCTGAGAAACGGACTACTATCTATTTTTCATTACCCTAAATGATAAGGGTTGTCAGAAAAAAATAAAATTACATATATTATAAAATAATAATATGTATATTATATTATATTGGTTGCGAGTATTGGTTAATGGAAATGTTTGTTGATTTGTAATTATATTTTTTGTCAATATATATATATATGAATGTTTGTGTGTAGATTAGATCTCTGGGAAGAAGATAGGCTAATTAAAAAGGGTTTAAAAATTAAATTAGGTTTTTTAGTATTGGATGTTAGTACGGTTAGGTTTAGGTAGGATTTTAATAATGATTATAATTAATACACCATAGGTAGAAACGGCAAACTTGGTTATAACATTGATCTCCAGGGTTACATCATACATGACGTATAAACAGCACGGCGTCCGCAATCTACCGCAGGGAGAGTGCCTACTTAATAATATACTACTGAGAATCAGATTTTAATTTCGGGCAACAGAAAAGTTAAGTAAATCTAGAAACAATCGTAACCGAATATTAAATAACGCATGAACAAAGTTTGAGTCATATACAGTTGTACATTTAACGGATAAAACGAAGTGCCGGAATCAGCTCGTTTGTTTTATTATAGAATGCTACATTTATATCCTGAAAAATACAAGCTTAGATGAGCGCTACTAAGCAATCAATATAGACGGGATCTCTAAAAATACAAAACCATTTCTAAATAGAAAAAAAAAAAATACAAATTACTAAGAAAATGTGGAAAAAATCAAAATCCTGGGAAAGCTTTACTTTAAACATCGTTTTCTCATAAAATCGCAGTCTTTTTGGTTTTTTCGATGTTGCTTTTTGATAAAATGTTCGTTCAGCAGTCCAAAGTCTAAGCATTCAATACAAGTTCCTCGTGGAGATGTATACACCGGTACAAACAAAACCAATTCTTACAGTACCTTTAGACACGATTTCTACCGCCAAGTCACATAAAATAATTTTACACCCGCAGCGTCCAGGTGTGAAATATCCAATAAAAACCAATAAATTACAAATCATAAAACGTTTATTAGTGTTAACTGTAGATTACGGTTTGATAGCAATATTTATATTTCTAGTTGGACATTGTTTAAGTAGGTACAGGGCTAAGAATCTGACACAGTAAACTATTGGCTAATCTTAGGCGATTAAAAGGAAGTATCGCAGCGCAGCATTGTAACAGATACTGCAGCTAATCATTGACAAAGGATTAAGTATTATATATAAGCGAAAAAAACACTATCGCGACATGGAAAAAACAAGGCGAAGATCCGTCAAGCCGGCACGGCTTGCACGAAATACGTGCGGGAAAAAACCTGCCCCTAACGGGCTTGCAATCAAGCGGAAAACGAAACGGCGAACGCAAGCAATTGAAAGACGGATTGAAACTATTGTCCGGCGAACAGAATGGCGTTCGGGATAACTCGGATTTAATCGTGCACGGTGGGTACGTATTACTATACAGGCGCGATAAAGGTGGATGATAGTGTGGGGGCAACTAAAACTCAACTTCAAATCGATGCCCCCCCCCCCCCCAAACACTCCTTACCAAAACTATGTTACTTATAATTAGAGTATGTCGCGGTTAGAACCGCAGCAAACCATCGCCGAGCGAATACTATTCAGCCGCTCCATAGGAAGTGGAGCGTTTAGGTTGGCGGGGGTTACTGTAGTTTCCAGTTCTGCGCATCTCCACGGCCGCAAGAGATTCCATTTCCTTAAACTGCGGTCTAAGGTCAAAGATGTGCTCAACACAATTGTTGACTCAGCATCTCCAACGGACTGTGGTATCATGTTTGTATTGGACCTTAAAACTGTTTGCGCGTACGGGATTCGACCAGCTTAACCAGTGGAAAAAGTTGGAAACTATGGACCATAGCAACCACGTTTCCATAGCAACCCATGTACCATAGCAACCACCGTTTAAATAGACAAACCGCGTTTCCATAGCAACCGCCATTTCCCTTAGCAACCACCGTTATCCATAGCAACCCATGTTACCATAGCAACCGGCCGGTTCCATAGCAACCGATTGTTACCATAGCAAACCGCCTCGTTTCCATAGCAAAACACAGTTTCCATCGCAACCGCCGTTTCCAAACAACCACCGTTCCATAGCAACCACCCGTTGCCATAGCACCCATTTTACCGTAGCAACCACCGTTTCGAAGCAACCACCGTTCATAGAACCCATTGTTACCATAGCAACCGCCGTTTATAGCAACCACCGTTCCATAGCAACCGATGTTGCCATAGAACCCCGTTTGCCATAGCAACCACCGGTACCATAGCAACCGATGTTTGCCATAGCAACCACCGTTACCATTAGCAACCGTCGTTCTATAGCAAACACCGTTACCATAGCAACCGTCGTTATATAGCAACCGCCGTTTCTAAAGCAACCACCGTTTCCATAGCAACGATGGTGCCATAGCAAAACACAGTTCCATAGCAACCGTCGTTTCTATAGCAACCACGTACCATAGCAACCGATGTTGCCATTAGCAAACCAACGTTTCCATAGCAACACCGTTTCCATAGGCAACCGATGTTGCCATAGCAACCGTCGTGTCTATAGCAACACCGTGTCCATAGCAACCGGTGTGACATAGCAACCAACGTTTACATAGCAACCACCGTTTTCCATAGCAACCACCGGTTCCATAGGCAAACCACCTTTCCATAGCAAAAAGCTGTTGCCATAGCAACCGTTCGTGCTATAGCAAAACCACCGTTTCCATAGCAACACCGAGTGCCATAGCAAACCACCGTTTCCATAGCAACCGTTCGGTTTCTATAGCAACCACCGTTTCCATTAGCCCCCCCCCCCCCAACCGTCGTGTCTATAGCAACCACCGTTTCCATAGCAACCGTCGTTTCATAGCAACCACCGTTTACCATAGCAAACGATGTGCCAATTAGCAACCACACGGATTCTTATGCAACCGTCGTTTCTTAGAACCACCGTTTCCATCGCAACCCATGTTACCATAGCAACCGCCGTTCTATAGGCAACCACCGTTTCCCTAGAAACGATGTTGCCATTTAGCAACCGTCGTTCTATAGCAACCACCCGTTCCATACGAACCCATGGTACCATAGCAAACCGCCGTTTATATAGAACCACCGTTTCCATTAGCAACCGATGTGCCATAGCAAAACCACCGTTCCATAGCAACCCTGTTACCATAGCAACGGCCGTCCATAGCAACACCGTCGTTTATATAGCAACCACAGTTCCAGAGCAACCCATGTTCCCCCCCCCCCCCCATTAGCAACCGCCGTTTATATAGCAACCACGTTCCATAGAAACCGATGTTGACCATAGCAAACCACCGTTCTCCATTAGCAACGATGTTGCAATAGCAACCGTCGCGGGTCTATAGCAACCAACCGTTTCAAATAGCAACCGATGTTGCCATAGCACACCGTTTCCCATAGCAACCACCGTTTCCATTAGCAACCGATGTTACCATAGAACCACCGGTTCCATAGAACCCATGTTACCATAGCAACCGCCGTTTCCATAGCAACCGTCGTTTCTATAGGAAACCACCGTTTCCATAGCAACCGATGTCACCATAGAAACCACTGTTACCATAGCAATCACCGTTTCTATAGCAAACCGCTTGTAACCATAGGCATCCGTCGTTTCTATAGCAACCGATGTTAGGTAGGTTAAACAAAAAACATAAGAAAAAAGTAAATAGTAGACACACATTTGAGATTTCTTACTATGAAAAAAAAATATTCAAAATAGATAAGGTACTTTCATTTAAGACGGATTATTTGTAGGGCACAGAGGATTATCAATATATAAGACCACACAAAAATTAAACTAGAGTCACATTACTAAAAAAAAAATGAAAGGGGGTGTGGCGCCCGCAGGCAAATGCATTTTAGAAAACAAAAAAAAAAATTTACAAAAAATTTGACTTAGGATTACCATTACAAAGTACCCCCCCCCCCCCCCAAAAATACACAGAATTTCATAGAAAAAAACTATCACAACTATAGTTTATAAAAGAAGAAATATTATTGCACAAGGTTATTCAATTTGATAAGTCTACACAAAAATTAAACTAGATCACATATTAAAAAAAAATGAAGAAGGTTTGGTGCCGGCAGGCAAAAATTTAAATGGTTAAAACACACTTTAAAAGAGTTCAGGATAAAAATATCCAAAATCTTAAACAGTTTTAAATGTTTTAAATTAAGATAAATATAAAAAATCAAAAAATGTCAAATAATATAAAAATTAAATTGAATACCGTGAAAGTTTGAGACAGCCTCTTTTCAAATTATTAGTATGTACCACAGGTCCTCAGGTACTCCTAGGTATAACGGTTAATGTTGAAATTATTATACAAAATCAATCTATTAGAATTCAATGAAATGAAAAAAAATTTTTGAGAAACAGGGGTGTGAACAATACTACACAAGAATCGCTGGAAGCTAAATACAACAGTACATATAATACATTCCAAATCGTATGTTTCACATTATAATAATACGGAAACCGTTATTATGATCAGCGGTGTATCCCGTATTTATGGATTAGAAATGTTATACAAATGAATGTAACTTATTAAGAGTAAAATAATGTTTAATTTAAAATAATATTGTGTTTGGCTGGGTCTACAGTCAATATTAAATTACAACTTTAAAAACTAAATGCAAATAAAAACATTAATCAGAGATTGTTTTAGATCTTTGTAAATTATATTGCGGAAAAAAGTTATATACTTAGTAACAATGTAACAAAATGTAGGCAAGAAATCTGAGAATCTTTGACAAAGGCAGATACCAAAACACAAAACATATTTAAATTAAAAATATGATTTTTAACATTTGTATTTAAAAAAACTCATGAGTATTGAAAATATTTATAAAATCCTAATAAATAAAATTATTGTTATATTTTATAATTTGTCGTGGTAAAAACATTCATATTTATGGTTGGATGATTTAAAGTTTTAAGAACTATACTGGCTACAAACTCTAGCTGGCAGTCTTTAAGACCGTATGTTTTAAAAAACTATGATTAATAGGTTAACGTTATTTCCTGTGCTATCCTACTAACCGACCAAATTAATAATTAGATATTTTCCTTTATTGTTATGTTCATATCGGAAAACATGATGTTAGTAGAAAAAGATCTCGCAAAGCTCACGACCAGTCTTGTCTTGATTAGTCGTCCATCATCACCATAGCTTCAACTAACCAAGGTTTACTAAACTTTAGGACTATTAGGAACACTTTGAAAAAAAAGATCTGAATTGCAGGTTGCCGAACCTTAAGTGTTTGATTATCAAGTGTGAACCTTTGTATTGTTGACCCACCTTAATCCTGATGGATGAGCCCACGATATTAAAGAGATAGATAGGCCAACGTCTCTATTGTTAAGTCATGTGAGGCACGTTCCGGAGGGGAAGGCTCGAGGATCTGATATGTAGTCGATACTCGATATCGGTATACTTTATTGGCCTCAATTGTTCCCTCGAAGACCATGCTAAGACCATTATGTCCTATCCATATATTATTATCTATGATGGAGCAAGCCATACCAGCTAACTTCTTGTAAGCAATTTGACGCACAATAAAGCGATCAACGAGTCTCTATGTTCAGAGCACATCCTCTGACAACACCACACTTGGAGACAACACACGCACATGAAAGGTTTTTTTTAGACCAATATTTTTTAAAGATTTTTTTTTACTTCATTGTTTTTTAAAAATAACTAGGAAATGTCGAGCATGGGGAGCAACTTTTATAACGTATTCAATTAATTTTATTTGGACTTATTGAAACATGCTATTGAGGATGGTGCTTTGGTCGTCCCAGTGTCCCGCAATATATCAATTCATAATATGAAATCCAGCCATGTCCCCCTCTCTGATATTTATTAAAAGCCCCACCCCTCCTTTCATATTCTATGCAAAAGTAAATTCTTAGATAAATTTGTACAATCCAAATGCACAGTCTCTCTATTGCATTATATTTGTGGTTTCATTAATTTTCAGTATTCTTGTATAATTAGGATGGGAAAACAAAGACAATATTCATTTAGCACAAGACTTATGTGACTAACACAATCATATTTGATAAAAGTATATATATACGTCCTTTCTATTGGAATTAATCGTTTTTTTTTTTCCCCCGGTACTTTATGGGTGGAAAGGCACTGTAAATACGGGCCCCCCCTTCACCTAATGAGGCACCTTAAGGCTTTCCTTTTAGGAAAGTAACAAATCCTAAACATTAACTCTTAATTCAAGAGTGTTGTATCTAATATAATCGTAATATACATGAGGATAGTACATTGTAATATTTTGTTCATAATATTAACAGTTAGTGAAATATAACGTTTTATTTCTCCCCCAATATAATATATGTTATGATATTTATGGACGTCACTGCACCGTGGCCCCTCGATATAGTTATAGGAATGTGGCGGCCGGCAAATCTCTTTTAGGATAAATGATTAAATACTTACAAGTCTTCAAATTTACTAAACAGTTATATTGTAGATATTTGAAGAACAAAAATTTGAAATTGAAGAGAGGACTGTGTGACTTAACAAAATTATGTTGGTGTTAAAATGTACATTTGAAAACGTGTTATAATGTATCTATATTGAAATTTAGTTATTTTTATAAGGTACTATAATAAACATTAAACATTCTTACAATAGACGTATAATATTATACCATAGATTTCAAGTATGATTTTTTTAGTTTTTTTTTTTTTCTGATAGTTACCGAACTATTACAATACAAGATACTTTATTTTATTTTTGAAGCATATTATGTTTTGATTATTATATCTATATTAACTAATTCAGACCCGTAGTGTAGTATTTTAAAGTTTAGGTGATCAGAGTCGTGGACCAAATTTTTTCAGACTCTACTTAGAAGGTTGTTGTCAGTGGCGCGAGTACGTTTTAGGTGGTTCATTTGAACCACCTAAAATTTGGGTGGGGGGGTGCGTGGCACTGGGGTGTGTATAATACCTATAATATCAAGTTATATTAAACAGGCGTAAATTGTAATTTGTATAAACCCGTGAACATATTTTCAAAAAAAAACAAAACAATTGATGAAACTTTTGAGTATTGTTTTTCTTAATAGTGTTTACTTTTTGTCTAGAAATTATATGTTTTATAGTCTGCTGTTAATAAAGATTATTTATAGAATCATGTAGGTCTATTTTTATTTGTAAATACGTGATTTATTGAATACCTATTCATAGAGATTAATTATATAAATTATTAGTAATTAAGTAGGCTAATAACATAAATATTAAATAATAGTTGTATCTATATAAAATAAATCATAGGCCCATAGAAGTAAGTAATAGGTTATAATTATAATATATTTTATTACCAATTTGGTTAATAAACAAGTATTTTTAAAACTAGTTAAAACAGTAACAAAAAATAAAAAAAATTAATTTTTGACTGATTTATTTTTTTTATACATTAATTAGGTAACAGTATTATTGTGAGTTCTTTATAAGAATAATATAATATTTGGTTTTAATTGGAACTAAAGATTTAGTCGTGGAATTTGAATTTGACTTTAGTTATTAATATTTTATACATAAATAATATGTACATAACTTTAATATATATTTATTTATCAAAAGAATAATATACAAATAATAATGATATTCAATCTTTAATTTTATCAAAAGAATTTTAAAATATATTATTTTTTATTTCTGCTCTTAGTAGATAGGTAAATGTTCACACATCATTAATACTGTTAAAAAAAAACATTGTGTAAGTAAATTATTCATGTATTATCGAATTTTGTTGTTCTTAATTTCAAATTTTGGCTAAATTTAGAAGTGAACGTGGCGACAGTTGTGGAATGACAAAGTAGTGGTATTGATTTGGCAGATAAATTCTAAGTAAAGGAAAACATTAACGGCAATTAAAAAACCCTGTAATTGCAATATATCAGGGCTTATTAAAGACATTTCATATTTTTTTCAAAAATCGGGTGCTAAAAAATAAAAAAATGATCATCATTACTACAAAAGATGTTTTTAACGTATTTTGTACAAATATAACAAACATATACAATTCGAAGGTTTAAGAAGTGAGGTATATTCAATTCTTTAAACTTTTTTCAATTTGACGTGCCATGCCTCCAATTTAAATTTTCTTCATAAAGAAAAAATTATTGAAACAGAAAAAAAATGATAGTGCCAGATAAACGAATCAGCAATGATTGAAGAACAGAGCCCATTTGGAGGCGAAAACTAAGTTGTGAACAATTGGGAAGTAGACTCAATATATTTCAAAGTTTGCCTACTATGGATTAGGAATAATATTCCAACAGTGTTCTTAGCTTTTAAAAAATAGGCTTGTACATTGCCGGATCGAGCTACGAGCTCCCGAGAGAACATTTTCAAAAAGTAAAATTCTAAAAACCGTTTACGTTACAATAGATTCTCAAAAAATCGTTTGGAAGTTCGATTGAATGATTACAACATTGTGAATCAGATGTTAAAAAACAAGGAAGAGTCACTAATATATTGCAAGTTTAAGTTCTACATATCAAAAATCTAACGTTACTACTTTGTGAATAAATAAAAAAAGAAAACACTAAGTAGTAATGTTATAAGTGAGATGTATAATAAAGTAAAGTGTATAATTATTCATAATTAACTATACCTATGCTAAAATCGTAACATTATTTATTATTTATGCTTTAAGAGGAAAGGCATAAATGCTTTTTTGAAAAAGTTTATAAATGTAAAGTTGTGTTAGCAAGGTGTTCAAATTATGAAAAATATTGAATATTCAAATAATGTTTCCATAATATCATGGCTTACCTATTTACTTATTATTATTTATTAAAACGGTAATGACTTAATGACTTCCGATATAATAATTTTTAGTTGTTTAATTAAGTTTGATGGAATTTTCTTTTTTAAATTAATGTTAACACTAATGTATACACTTTAACTTCTTTGAATTTTAAATTGTTTCATCGCGTTTAAAAGCTTTTATATTTTTAAAAACTGTGAATTATTGAATTAAATGAAATTGACTTGTGGAATATAGCTAACTTTCATTCGCCACACTGAGAATATACTTGCTGCGCTTATTAGGTTTATCAGTAACAGTATGTATGTATGTACAGTGTTGTATATATTATATTAAAATAATTATTGATACTTATATAGTTATATGTTATATTTTGTTTAAATGTATCAACTATTGTTTATTGGTCCATCGAGTGGGTGTGTGTAGGTTCTAAACTAAGTTGAACAACCATTTTGAAGTACTCTGGGCCGCCCACGGTTGTAGTTTAAAGTAAACTATAATAGGTATGTGGAATAAAAGTACTAACCTTTTAGATAATTGTTATCGAATAATATTATAGTAATAGCTCAAAATTTAGCACTTTTACCGGTAACTTAATACATTTTCCTAATATTTAACAGAAATTATGGAGCTTAAAAATATAGAAATACCTATTACTATGTTACGATCCATAGTTCATAGTTTTGTTTCATTTATAATAATAATGCTTTTATATCTTTTTTGTTCACCAAATTAATATTTATTACAGTTGGCTTTTATAATTTTTTTGAAATATTAGTACGTATTTTGTTATTTCATACACAAACGTTCTGAAATCCGGTTGACCCATTTCCTATCTTCGCCGCATCAACACTTCCTAATTCCTACTCACCCAGTACTCGAGTACTCACAAGTATCGTACTTTGATTATCGGTGTTGAAAATATTAAATATCATTGAGCGAAATTCCCTACTCGAAAGAATTACTTAAAAAAATATTCATTACCTGACCAATTTTCTAATTTTATAACACGACTTAATTGATGGCCGGAAAAGTGTTGTACCAGTATAATACAATACAAATATTGAAAATTTTCGGGCAAAAGTACCATCCCTGATCAATTAACAATAATAAAAAGAAACCTACTGACAATAAGAAAAAACCCGTGACGGAATCAAAATCTGCTACGAAACTATAGGAAACGTATATGCTCTACGTTATCGAGTTAAACAGATTTTCAGTGACAATAAATATTTAACTCAAGTCTAAAGGGAGTAATTTAAGCTCCACCAAAAATAATATGGAAAACAAAATTACGAATAAACATCGACTCTTCCAGTGATGAAAACTTAGCTGTACTGCAGCACACGTGTCCGCGAAGAACGCTATCTAATCCGTCGTCAAATCTCGTTCCATCTCCATCTCGCGATTGAAACTTATCTAGTATAGAATATAGGATCTTTAGATCTGTAATTATATTCTGGTTTTCTATTTCAAGGGGGCGTTCGATGAAAAAGAGATTGAAATAAGATAAAAATACATTATTGTTTTTGATTTTGAATATGAAAGTGTTGAGATGATCGATATGAATTTCTGCGAAATCTAGAGGTAGGTACTAGAAAACTGAGACGAGGTGTTGAATGAAAATAATTAAAAAATTGATTTAACACAAAAATCGCTTAAAAAATAATTTAATTCACAATAATGAGATGAACCTTATTAGATCATTTTAATTTTCCAGAACAAGCCCCCAGTTGTTGGTCACATGTCAATTTTAACCATATACTAGAACAAGTAATAGAATTCTATAATGCATTCTTCCTGCCGGTGGCCCTGGAACGGTTGGAGAAATTAAATTTTAGTAAGTAAATTACGGTACGAATTATAATAGTACGTAGGTACTTGTCCAATACTCGATATCAGAATTTAATTAAAGAAAATGTGAGTACCTAGGTAACCTATCGATCGATTTAAACAGAAACTAACCTAGGTACAAAAATATCACATATTCAAATCTTTTGTGAAATTTGAAGAAAAAGATTTATAGGTAGATCCTGTTAAACTCCCAAAATAAAACGTACGTTTGAGGTGTTCTCTTAAAAACCCAAATGTTTAATGCCCCGTACCCCGTCACGCAGAGAAAATGTATGTTTCATATTTAATGAAAATAAAAATATCGTTGACGGGAACGGAATTACGGAAGACGTACAAGACAAAAAATAATCGTCACCCAAATGGTAGGTATAATCTGCTATGTCTTACAAATCAGGATTAAAAAACATTAATCCTCATGTATTTCTTATTTTATTAGGTAGGTATAAAAACCTTACCGTCTTACTATAAAAGATGCCTAATCATGATTTCAAATTTAAAAATTATTTTACTATAAACAATACATTACAGTTGTAGGCAAGTAGTGATAGTTTAAGGTATTTTTTCATGATATCCTAATTTTTGCTAAACTATAACAACTGGATTTTTAAAATAAAACTACTCTACGTTCGGCGGATATATACGTTTGTTCGAACAATAATATTACATAGCGTGTACCGCTTCAACAGAGTAGAAAGACAAAACGTACGTAATTATTTATTTCTTCCGAGCGAAAAAAACGCGTCCCTTCGAGTGTATAATAATATTGTCTAAGTCTCCGCCAAGGGGAAAAACGCAGCGAGCGTTTCATATCTCTGATCAAAAGTTCAGTTGGAAGTATGAGATATTATACCATTAAAAATAGGCCACCGAGCTAAAACCAGGAAATGGAAACGAAAATAATATGTGAGACGTATGGAATCGCTGTTCTTCTCGACGATTGTCATTTGCCATGGATTATTTTAATATAACTACCGTCCCAATCGTAGAAACTACAGATATGGTCCTAACCGATGGATGATGGATAGTGTTTTACATTATCTCAAAAAAAAATTTATTGTTCTGCTAGACGTAAATGCAATAAATTAACTTCAAATTTATAACAGATCAAACGGGTTGTTACTCGGTAACCACTTATTTATACTGTGTTTATTAAACAAATTCTAATTTTATATAAAATAGTACTTAAATGAAAAGTTTTATTGATCCCAAGATTTAAAATATAATGTTCGAAATAAAATAATAAAAACAATTATTAAATCCTATTAATTAATATGTATTACCTAAATAACATTAAATAACTAAATAAATAGTAGTGTTTTTTTTTTTTTAATATTATAATTCATATTTATACCGATTTCTACCGATTTATAACGATCTTCATTTATATTATTATAATATTATAATATAAATATACAGCAACAACAAATCATTTTTGTAGTTAGGCCACCGGAAAAGTCTTCCCAGTATCCCGGCCAGGCTCAGTCCGATTTCTGGTTCATATTGTATTACCAAAAACATTTCAAAAAATCTATTATAAAAACAGTTACTTTTACAGATATACAACCGTGAAATTTTTTTTCTGGACGACAGACATATTAAAACCAAGAATAAGCGATTTTAGTTTTATTTTGTTGTAATTAAAATAGTAGGATTCGAGGACACTTTTAAAAGTAATTTTTTGGCAAAATGTATATTTTAACCTACTTATTGTAGGTATTTATATGCCTAATAGTAATATATATAATTACTTTATTTTTTTATCTGCAATATTATTATTAGTAACGAGGTCTTTGCTACTCAGAACGTTGTTCGTTTATTCATTTTGTATTTTATACAACTTATTATCAGGGATATATTATTATTACTAATACGTGATGGTAGTCTGTTGGTTGTTTTATTTCATAATTATTTAAATGTATACCATAAGTTCTATATTAATTAATAATTTTGAAACATTTGTTCGAAACAATAAAAAAAATGTAATTTAATTTCAGAGTTGCTTGTAATGTACCTACCATATATGTAAAAAATAAATATAATAACTGTTGAACTGTGTAGGGACCATCTAGGTAACACATACGTGTATGTAGTATTACACTATTATATACCTATACATAACGGTTGTAGTTGGAAAATAACTTACCAGCGATTAATTAAAAGTGATCTTTGATTTTGATTACAACTATAAGTTGAACATATATAAATTAACCCAAAACATATTATATTTTTATATATATATATAAGTACCACATCAGGTATGAGCCTATTAATCAGAATTATCTACGATACCGGGACGGGAAAAACGACCGACGACGTTTATATCTTCGCGTATTTTTATACATTTCTAGTTTAGAACTAAAAATATGCGGCCTACATTACACTTGTGATAGACACAATTTGTTTTCGTGACATTAAATATTTATTCTAAGTCTTAAAAGAAAATTTAAAGCCTCAAAAGAATATAAAACAACTTACTTTAATTTCGACTCTTCGGTGGATCCGTTACGTGTGTGAACTGCGAACGCCGAGGAGGAACTACGCTCAGAATACAAAACTTGAATACTGTGTTTATGAAAAAATAAACTATACGAATATCGCAGTAAGATTTTGTTCCTATTTTCTTTGCTTATGAAATTTTAGAATTTTTAATCGACTGTGTCTTCTGATGTTCAAACGCCTGTTTGAGATTTGCCCACAGATAAATATAAATGATACTATACATCGGTTGCCTACGTCAATATGAGAATCACGGATAGAATATAATGTTCAATGTTATATCAAGCCTTGTCCGTGTTAAGGAACAGCAATTTGTTCAATTGAATTTGATATGAAATAAACAGAAAAAGTTTATAATTTGCATTTCACAAGTATAATAATATGATATAGTATTATTTTAAATTATTATTTTCGTTCATAATTTTTAAATTTATATTAAGATGGTGAAAGATATTTAGTACGGATACAAGCTATATTTTTATAACAGCATATGTATTTATAAAAAATTATTAAAATAAAAATGTGATTATATGGCTTTAGAGTTAATCATAAGCTATAAACGTATACAGTAAATACTATATATGTACCAACTAGATTTCTCTACTTTTTAAACTCCAAGTCTTTTATTTAATTTTACATTCTGAGCGGATCGATAACTGATAATCTACAAATGATGTGTTCTTGATTTTTTTAATATTTTACTAATATTTTTCTTGTGTCTGTGTAAACGCTATAAGTATTCGAATAAAGCATCAATCTTTTCAGAGGAGAATGACAAAAACTTACGTAATTATTTAGTCTTCCGTGCGAAGCGAAACGCGTTCCCTTCGAGTGTATAATAATATTGTTTAGGTCTATTGTAGCTGTGCATTCTCCGCCAGGGGGGAAAAATGCAGGCGCGTCTTCATATCTCCGATCCAAAAGTCAGTCTGGATTAGTATTTGAGATTAATGGACATTTGTAAAAATAGGTATCTAGCTTAACACCAGAATGGATATGTTAAATATGTTTGAACGTATTGGAGTAGTAGCGTTCGTCTCAGACGATTGTCATTGCATAGATTATTGTAATTAACCTAACGTTAACCGATGGATGATGGATATTTCACATTATATGTGAAAACATTTATTTTGTTTTCTCCTACAGAGTAAATGACAGTAAATTAATTTTCAAATTTATAATAGATAACGGTTTGTTACTCGGTAACCACTTATTTATACTTGGTTTATTAACAAGTGTCTAATTTATATAGAGAATAATAATAAAAATAGTTTTAGTAATGCCCATATTTTTTAAAAATAATGTGTCGATTAAAATAATAAAAAAAAATTTAAGCAATACCTATTAATAATATTAAAAACAAATAACTAATAAAGTTGTTTTATTACTATGCACTAAATCAATAGTGTTTGTCTAATTAGTGCCTAAGTAATGCTTGAATCATTTTACATTATGTAAATTGCGCTGTTTTGAAATTTTAAAATTTATTATCGTATAATTGCGATAAATTTAGAATATTGTACTTATTTTTACATGTGACTGAATATAGTGAACTGTGCGAGTATTGGGAAAAAAAGAAAATTTATAACAATATTCGAAATTTACGTAAATGGAAGTTAATGTGTATATATAATACTGTAACATGACTAAAGATAGGGTAATAATTTAATATTAAGAAACATTAAATATTGCTAATATAGATAATATGATTGGTTTGAATATTCTAGAAACATTATGATTAAGGTTAAATTAATATATTATTTTTGTATTTTATTTTCAAGTGAATACTTCAGCTGTAATTAATGTGGGAAAAAAACCCATTGATTATTAAATAAATAATTTCAAAATTATATTGTTATATGTAAATTATTTACCCCTTTTCTTTTATTTTTGTATAACTTACAAACTACATATATAATTCACAAAAAATAAATTTTAGAATTTTCTATCCTGTGTATACTATTAGTATGAGCTCCAGAATTAATTAAATAAATAAAGATATTTTATAAAAGTTAAGCACAGAATAGTAAATAAGTGGGATGCGTTTATTTAATGAATAATTTACTTATTACCCAAAACTTGAATTTTTTATTGTATAGATTCATACTGTATTTCCTCCAAAAAAGGCCTCTCGCGAATTCATTATCAGTTTGCCCAATGCTTCTAGTATAACGTCCTTATCAGTGTCCATTCTGATTTATGTCTATTCTGTGATGTATTATTATTAAATTTACAATACTGCACCGGATACCCACATTTAAAAAATATTGTTATTATAATTATTCATTTATAATGTTTTTTTAAATCTTCTATAGCTATAGCATTTCAGTTTAATTCTATGTTATATGAGTCATGGCTATGGTCATATGCCATATTGCATAAAACTCCAATTACAAATAATATTCGCGTTTTAAAATAATTTAATATCCAAAATTAATGGCTATTACAAGGTCCTATTTAAAAAATGAGTATATTGTTATTATAAATATTTAGAAACTGACAAGTGTTAAGAAGATACAAGGCTAAACAAGTGGGGTGCCTAATTATGTACTTGGTAGCCGTACAATTCTCACGCTATTAATGAGTCTAAATTATAATGTTAAATAACAAGATCGATTGTACATTATATTTATAATAATATATATAGGTAAAAGTCATAAATAATAATCTATAATCGCATTTTTATAATTGCTGGTTGTAATCATATAGGAATCACCTGTATAGGCCATATGGTTGTCTAATTTAATAATAGGTTATTAGGCTCAACATAATTGCGGGTCTAGAAAGATATTATATTAAATCGTGTTCATAAACTTTTATTATCTGTAACTTGTTTGTTGAATCTAATGATTCTTATTATTTATATTAAAATACAATTCGGGTGGTGAAAATCGTATAGTCTTACTAATATATTTATTTTTTGTTATGGTTTTTTAATCCAACACTAACAATATTATTAAAATTAGTAAGACTATAGCAACAAACAAATATTTACAATGATAGAAAATATAAATATAACATTATGATACGATGTAGAAAACCATAAAAATGTAGTTAATTAGTTAAATATAATAAAAAGAAAAATAAAGATAGAATAAATAAAATATAGATAAAATAATTGATGGTGAGTCGGATACTATTTGTATAGGTCTTAGATTCAGTGGCGTCATTTGTGGTGGGGGGCAAGGTTGGTATTTTCCCATGTCTATTAAAAGCGGCCCAATGGGGGACGGTGCCTAGTTGTTGCCGTTTTACCATTATTATATTTGATTAGCACAAAAACATACCTATTTTATAATATTTTCAGAAAATATTATAGTATGTACTAAGAAATTATTATCACGATGATACATTTTTACTAATTGATAGTTGGAATATATTTATACTTAGACGTATGCGGGGACGTACACATTGTATGTATATAGGTATGTATTTATGCATATTTGTTTGTGTGAGTGTGCTTTGTGCATAGATAATATAATATCTATGGTTTTGTGAAGGAAAATGAACATACTTCATACTTTTACTTTTGACCCCTCAAAGTACCAACTAGATTCACTTTCCTGTCAGCAAATATACTGTTAAAAAAAATCCAAGCACCTTTACTGTCCTAAAAGGTCATGACAGCACAAACAATTTTAAAAAAAACACATCATTGTAAAATCAATACATTCATCGTTCCACTCAGAATCTAAAATAAATATTTTAATTTAAGATAATATTAATTTGGGAATGTATCGTATACCTATATAAGAGTAATAGAGTATGGCTATAAGTGATGAATCAGGTAAAATTGATTTATAAATAATGCAGTTGACATATTTTCAAAAATAAAAAAATGAAGATATCCTTATAAACGGTATTGTCCTTTAGTAATAAACTACGAATAATTTTGTTTATCAATATAAATATTAGCTATTGCCATATAATAGTTTGTAGACTTATAACTGATATAGGTATACAATTGTTTTTATAAAATATCTGTTACCTTATATTTAAAAATGATGTTACCTAGTTAATAAAAAGGATACAAAAAAATTTAAGTAGATAATATGAAGTTGCGAGCGATGCGAGCGGTTTTTTTTGCACCCATTCGTGCCGGTCAAAACTTTTGCCCCCCTCTATTGAAAACTGAAATGACGTCACTGCAGTTGGATTCTAATGTCCAGATTGGTTAGCCATTTTGTTGCCGCTGCTGTAACCTTTTCGAGGTGTTTTATTCTGTCTGGTATGTTGCGTACTGGACATTCTTCCACGATGTGATTATAATATTATAATTTCACTATATCAGACAAAAATATGACAACATAATACATATTATAACGCCGCCAGTTGCCAGTATCATAATAAATAATAATAACTGTTACATATTTTAGCGTCTTGTGATTTTCATTATTTCAACGATTTGCAATTAACTATTATTATGTATAATTTAGTGTTAATAATATACGCTATAGATATAGCCGACCCATTATTCCTAAATTCTTATGAGTTTTTACTGTCGTAAAAAAGTATACGGAACTCGGAAAACGGTTTCCAAAAGCCCCGTTCGATGATGTTTTTCGACACAGTAACGTACCTATATCGCCTATATGTTACGCCGTGCAATCGCGTAAGACACTTCACGACTTACAAGAAATTAACTTTTTAATAACTGGGGAACTCGCTTTTCTACTATTGTCTATATCAATCATGTGTTTTGGCTGTCTCGATTGTAGCTCATCATTGATAAAGTATACAAGTGGGCAAGATCTTAGCACTGGCCACAACATTTAGCCTGCACCGGAATTATACAATTTTGTTTTTTGTGACCAAAGTCCGTGGTAACCGTGGTGCATTAAGAGTATGTCAGTGGCCAGTGCACGGTTTGTTTTCTCTCTCTGGCCCACGCGCAACATAGACAAAAAGAATTTACGCAGAATTATTTTTTTTTATATACTTTTGAATAATCTTAGAGTAAAATCGCCCATTACAAAAATGATATAGGGGATAATATTTTTGAGAGTTTGACATGTTGATTTATCTAAAATATAATATTGTCTCATAACAATTAAAACAACTAATTTAAATTTAAATTTACACATTTTTTTTCTTTTTTTGAAAGTCAAATTCAAAATCAAATAATAATTATTGTAATAGGCGATTTTACTCTAAGATTACTCAAAAATCATAAAAAGACGATTTTAGGTGAAAGATTTTTATCTATGCTGTGAGTGGTTTTGAGAGAGAAAACAAATATTGCGCTAACATCCTCTTAAAAATATTGTAGTTACTATGTAACAACGTGTGTGGTTATCGTTGACGTAATGATGTGTGTATTATTGTAATCAAATTTATAGAGAAAATGTAATGATTATGTACAGCTGATACCTATGTTTGTATAAAATATTCTATACGGTCATTGCAGCGATTACGTCATAAGTCATATAATTTTATAACCACGGACTGAGATCAGTGATTATAAAGCATGCGGTCATGCGGATAACGTATTGTTAACTAATTATTAAGTTGTTTACAAGTTACAACCGTATTAAACTTGACAAAAGTTTTTCAAAATTGTAAAATATCAAATATTACTAGATAAATATAAATTAAATATTTTATTGTTTAATCTAATATATACGATAATAATATTAATTATAACTTAAATAAATGGATGATTCCAAGAAATAATTTGTTTAATGGGTTTTCAACTAAAACTCAAAAAGTAAGCACGAATGCAAATTTTAAATGTACTGCAATATCATATTTTGGCCTCCCAACATAGAAATTGTTTATTAATTACGCATATACCTATATAGTTGTTTAACCAAATAAATGTTACTGAGTGTACTTTATCTTTATAAAATTACCAAATATTGACTGCAAATAAACTGAACAATTATTTATTATAAAAAAAAAATAAACATCAATTCAATATACGAAGTAATAAATTTATAATAATAATAGTAATAATAATGTTATTAGAAAGATAATAGAATGTTGCAGCTTAACGTGTGTATATGGTGCTAACAAGAAAATGTTGTCAATCAATCGAGAAGTAATATAAAGTTATGTTGTGTGAACGAGATGTATAATTTTCCCCTTGTGATGATCAGTTGGCCCTTCTACGCTTCCATTATTATTAACAGTCATTTAAAAAAATAAAGCAAAAATAACATGTATACAATATATCTAAGGTGTATTAATTAAAACCTGTAACCTGAATTAAATGCATTAAAAATCCTTAGAAAATGCACTTAAAATCTCGAGAAATTTATTAAAATCGCCAAAAATTCAGTATAAAATACACTAGGTATAATAATAGTAGGTATATCTACTATAGAAAACCATAATTTAAAAAATATAAAAATCTATCAAACTCATAATATTATTTAAGTGCGGCATGCATACAGAATAATAAAATATTGACAGTACGAATATTTATAAAACAATAATAACCATCTTAATTATTCACCAAATATGTGTAAAAGTTTTAATTTATTGAAATTATTACAAAATAACATTTTTAAATTTAATTCATCTGTAGACTATATAGGTATACTTACATACTTAATTCTAACTTTGTGTAAAGGAAGTGTTTTATAATAATTAATAAGCTTAAAATAATGCATTTTTCTACAAACCATCATAGCACTAATTGTGATAGTTGAACACTTGAACGTATGTACATCAAATACTCATAAAATATTCCTTACGATTTCTTCGGGTTTGAGATTATCGTTTGGTTACAAAACTCTGAACATTCGCACAATGACATATGAGGTCAAAGGGATCCACCTAATAATTTAAAATCGAATTTCAATAGTTTAGTGTGTATCGTATTAATTTTATCTTAGTATTATACGTGATTTTTATAAATACGTCGAATCAAGTATTAAGTTTAGGTACATCGTACATATTAACAATCACGGGGTTCTATAAAAAATATAAGAATTTTGGTCTGTAAAATACATAATACCTATGTTTTAAATATTATTCTGACATTTCACATACACTTTTCAATGCGAATAAACAAGTTCTAGATTTATAACATTAAGATTTCAGGCCACTAGATACTCAATACTCATATACTATACATTCAGTGTCGGCACACTACTATTCCGTATCGATACGCACAGAATTTTTCTTCTCGAAAATCTTGCATGTTTCACAATTTTATTACTCAGTGTCCTAGTTCCAATATACATTCGTCCCAAAAAAGTTTGTTGGAACAAGTTGACCTGGGAAAAAAAATGTGTGGAGCAAAAAATGGTCATCCGACGCACCGTGTCTTTCTTCCATGACTTTTGATTAAAATGGTCGACCATTTATGTTATTACTAATTAGTAATTATTATTCGAATCCGACAGCGTTGGCCGCGGAGTACTGAGTACTAAGGGTAAATACACGGTTTGCCGTATTGCTGTCGTTACTCGTTAGTCGTCAATGGTCATTGTTAATTATTAAATGTTAGTGTGTTCTGTTATTCTGTTTGTGTGCAGTCCTCTACAAGTTACAACTTTATAGGCGCTAGTTGGTGTTTGTGTGTGTGTGTATTTGTTTGTGTATGTGTGTGTGATTGTCGAGACTCAAGAGTCGACTGACTGAAACGGCCAACGAGTGACGGAGGACACTTCGACAATCGCAGTTGTCGTACTCGCGTATATTATTTCCTCTTCCGGGGCTTACCCCAATGGTTTGCCTTGGTGATTAACCACCGACCATCGTCAAAGTTCACCCCGTAGGACCACGAGCAATTCGAACGCCGTACGATGACTCAATTTCTGCCGCCCAATTTGCTGGCGCTTTTCGCGCCGAGGGACCCAGTCCCTTACCTGCCGCCTGTAGCCAAACTTCCGCACGAGAAGAAGACCCGTGGGTATTTGGGCGTTGGGAGCTTTATGGATTTGTTCGAAGTGAGTATGGCAAACTTAATGAAAACATTAAGTTGAGACTTTCCGGTGTTTTAATTTTTACAAGTACCTATTCTAATCTGTTCATGTTGTTGCTCTACAGGACCCTGAAGACACGCCTCCTCCAACAAAAATTGAAACCCGAGAAGAACGACTAGAACGCCGTCGTCGCGAGAAGGCCGAACAGGTGGCATACAAGTTAGAACAAGAAATCGCCTATGTAAGCACCGTGTTGACACAGTCTTTGTTTATACGGTACATGTGGAGTGTGAATAATCATTTGTTCTTGTTCTGTTTCAGGGGAACCACATTCAGTTGCGAACGCTACAACAGATCCATTTAAAACACTATTTGTTGCTAGAATTGTAAGTAATTTTGTAGTTTGTATAGATTGTATAATTTTATTATTCTTATACTAGGTACTTAGTTGTGGTTTCTTATACAAAATTACAGTAGGTAGCAGGCGTTTATTTTTAACCCCAAGTCACTTATAATTTAAAAGTACTTAGGAAGTTTTGATCATACAATAATATTTATATACATACACTAGAAGTAGATGTATTATAGGAATCAATAAACAGATCTTTGAAATTTTAAATATAGAAAACAGAAGCACACTCACATTTTAAAATAATTGACCACTACTTCTTCGTTACTAAAAATATTAAATAGCAGAATAAATTTAATGAAAAACCAAAATAACCCTAATATATTTATCACAACACTATACTAAATAATCAATATTGTAATTTGCAATAACATGGTTCACTAATGTTGATACTTGATTATTACTTTAAAATGTAGATGTTACTTTTTATGATAATGGCAAATTCTATATGACATATTATGGATATGACAATTAATTTTACCATTAAAGTAGCAACCAGTATACCGGATAAGGAACTGCAGCTTATTACCCTAATACATCTAGATATTTGTATATTTCCTAACAAATGTATTTAACAAGTATCAAATGGTGCCTACCTACTTAATTTTAATTAGTGAAAGATATATAATAATATAGGTAATAATTTTTAATTTTTTCAGAATTATGATACATCCGAATCAAAATTACGAAGAGAATTTGAACTTTATGGTCCTATAAAAAAGGTAAATTATTGAAATTATTTTATTTAAACATTATTTATTTTATATTAACTTACTATTGTATTTCATTTGTATAGATTGTTGTCACACATAATAAGATTGATGGTAAACCGAGAGGGTATGCTTTCATTGAGTACGAATATGAACGTGATATGCATTGTAAGTATTTAACATTAGGATTATTTCTTGTTTTCAAAAATTGACCTGGTGGTCACAAATGGCGAATGTTGAGGTCAAATTCTACTAAAATTGATTTTACTGGCTTCTGAATATTTTGAAAATTTGTTTGTTGTTTTCAACTCAAATGGCATTTCATTTGTCAGGGCAATTAATTTCCAATTTCAAAATTATTTAAAAATGTTTATTTTATAAGTTATTGTAATACCAAGGAATTAGTAAATTGTTTAATTTTAGAGCACTGTGTGTGGGTCTGCCATATGTCAAAAGAGTAATTTAAATATTTTGTTTATCTGATTGCAAGATCCTATTTTTATTTGATAACATATTATTAGAGATCAGGCTCTAGAAAATATTTTGTTTTTGACCATTGTTACTTATCACAATATCAATTATCCAAACGATATTAATGTAACAAACTGTTAACTTAATTGTTATGTCATGATTGTATCAATTTCTTATCCTATCAGATTGCTTACAAGTACAATTTAAGATATAATGGAGATATATACAATATATATATAGCTGAAGTATACTGAATATTAAATATTTTAGCCATGGCATACTTAAATTGTATTGACAAGTTAAAAATACATACTATAGATAAATAAAAATAAATACAATGAAAGTAAACTGTAATGAGTAATCTGTGACAAAATAGATGTCTTACATTTTTGGAAAAATCATTCCAATGTTTCCATCTTTTAATTCACTACTAACCATATTTCTGCAACTTCATTTAAACCATTTCTGTTCAACTGAGAAGATATACAATATCTTATTAATTTATTAGTTGCATAAGCAAATACAAACTGTGATAAGACAAAAATTGTAGTACATTTCACTCATTTCTCCTAAATACCCAACAGATTAAACAAAGTATAACAAATGTACTCATTTGTCGCCACTGTTAAATTTCCATTACGCCATGCAAAGTTATAGGGTACATATTACTTCCCAAACATAGTTATATGGTGGTAGCATAAAGGGATAATGATCTTGTTAGCCTAGGTCGGGCTCTAATATGTCCATGTTATAGGAATTATTGTAGTTTTAATCATTATGTTTTTTTTTAACTTTTTTACTTCAGTTTAAAAAAAAAGGAAAATACATACTTATAAACCTCTCTAAATTTTAGTAACTTTTTAATATAAATAAAATGTAACTTCAATTTATATTATTACACATTTTTGACCCATACACAAACAGATATACTATTAATTGTGCTTTTTGTAATGTTCATTACTGATTGTTTTAAAAACATTCTGAAGTTATTTTAAATTGGCAAACTGAATTTACAAAATGTTCAAAATATGCGTGGCTAGTACATCAATTTACTACTCAAATTCAACTAAAGATTATTCTGCAAAATTTCAAGATCTGAATACTCGCCAGTTTTGGAAAAATATTTTTTAAATACTTGGTTTATATCAACCCTTGCGCGTACTTAAATAAAAACTATGATCTTTAAAATTCAAAATTTAAAAATAAAAACATTCTGGTACAGTTTTAATAATTGTATTTTGTTCTTGATGCAGTGAACTGTGAAGAGCTCGCTGATTGGAGCTTCTTTAATGACCCTGTGATTATACGTAGACGACTTTGTTGATAATAGGTTTGTATGTGTGGTAAGCCCAACATACAAATTACAAAATAAATTAACCCATCATTTCAGTTTCCAAACACTTTCTCAAGTAGAATGCATTTTTTAATGTATATTACTTATTAGTTATTTCAATAACCCAAACTTATTGGTTAATGAGTGTTATTTAATTTTTTTTTTATTTAATTTAAAAGAAAATAATACATTCAACTTACATTAGTTAATACACAAAAAAATAAAACAACTTGGGGATATTACAGAATATGGTAAACTGTAATGTTAGTGACATTACAGAATATGGTAAACTGTAATGTTATTTGTTTAAATAATAGTATATTTTATATTTTATTTTATTCTTTCGAGCATGTATATGTGCAAAGGTAAGATAATGTGAATTTGGTGGAAGAAAACGTGATATTTTTATTTCATTTACACATTCTTCTTATTCTTAATTTTACTGGGTAATAAAATAATTTTGCGCCCATGTGTAAGTATTGGCGTCCCAGGTAAAGTAAAAAAAAAAAAAATCGACAAATTTTGGATTCACTTGGCATTACAAACTGCGCTAAAAAAACAATCTGGGAATAGCAAATAAGTATAATTGGTAGGTACTTAAATATTTGATTATTTTCTAATTTTTTCTACGAGATTTACATTTTTGTTTTATGAGGTTGGTAAGTCCTGGTTCTGATGTACTTTAAATTTGTTTCAATACATTTCAAAGATACAATCTGTGCTATCTTATCAACTCTTCAATTAACAAATTTTATTCAAGAATTTCAATAACTAGTTATTAAATACATTTTCATTTGAATCGGGACGGGTATTCAATTTTCAATTTTTCTTAAGGACATCTAAGTTTTTATATACTGTCTTAGTTCAGTCTAATTGTTTTCCCCCAATAATATTTATTATAGCTGCATATAAACATGCTGATGGAAAAAAGATTGATGGACGCAGAGTATTGGTGGATGTTGAGAGAGCACGAACTGTCAAAGGATGGCTTCCTAGAAGATTGGGTAAATTATTTTAACCTAATTTGTTACTATTAAAGTATTAAATAATAAAAGTTTTTTAATTTTGTATTAATTGATTTTTATTTATTAATGAAGGAGGTGGATTAGGGGGTACAAGACGAGGTGGACCAGAAGTCAATTTGAAACATTCAGGTAGGGAAGATAATGAACGAGAAAGAGAAAGGTATGCTCGTGAAATGGCTGGTAGTCGTTCCGGACGTAGTGTTACTACAGAAAGAGATCGAGAACGTGATTATCGTGACCGAGATAGAGATCGTGAACGTGAACCAAGACGTCCTCGTAGTAGAGATCGTGAAAGAAAACGTCATCGTTCTAAGTCGTATGTATTAAATATATTTATAATCTACACATACTTATCAAAACCATTTATAAAACTATCAATGACAACAAATTATTAAAAATAACTGACATTACCTGCATTTTGTTTTTGTTATAAATCCTATTATGTTTATTGTGTTATTAAATATTAGATATTTGACATTGTTTAAAGTGATAATCTTAAGATAAATTACCAAATAGCCTAAAACATGACTGACATTTTAAAAATTATGCATAATTTTTAATTGAAATTAGATCACCAAAATACTTATTGAATTTAATAACTAACATTTTTAAATACTTATTTTATAACTGAATCATTATTTAAGTAAAACTAGTTTGGAAAATAAAATGATTACATAATTAATTTTATGTATAAACTTATACTGGAATGCAATACAATAAGTACCACATTCAATAACGAGTTGGAACAAATACATGTTACTACTAGGCACCTTTTCATTTGACAATTTATTTTTAGAACCCTAGGGATTCAACTTAAACCAAACAGTGCTAAGTTATGACTACTTATCAATAAATTATTATTTAAATACATAATTACACAATACACATAATAAAACTTAAAATTAATTTTTCTAGTTAAAATAAAGTTATTTGTTGGTTGGTAATTTTAGATTTGCTCCTTGGCTGTTCCACTTTGCAAATCAAAAACAGCCTTTAATTTTCTATTAAAAAATACCCCAGAAAAGTGACAGTAAAAACCAATTTTAAAGCATAAGTGTTTAATACACAAATCCCTCATTTATAATTCCTTTTACACATTCCTAACAAGAATTTTGATTACTATTGATTAATTAACAAAAGGTGTCCATAAAGTGTATGTCGATAAGTTATTATAATTTTATTAATATACATGAATTTTACTATAGACGTTCACGCGAACGCAAGAGACGTCGCAGCAGAGAGCGTGGTGCTAGGGATGTAGAGTATGATGAAGTTGAAGAGGTTCCTGTTACCAAATCTAGAGATAAAGATCATGAGCGTGAAAGAAAAAGAAAGCGCAGTCGTTCTAGGGACCGTGAACGTAAGAAGGATCGTAAAGAAAGAGATCACCATCGCCGAGACAAGTAAATTATCATAATAATTTTGTAGCAATTGTAGAAACTAAAACTTAATTTTATGTTTTATAGGAGTAAAGATCGCCGCGATAAACACGATAAAGACAATTCCGAACGTGATGACAAAATTCATATTAAACAAGAACCTGTTGATGGTTAGTATATTTATTTTAGATTTTTAGCAATGAATGTATTTGTTTTACAATGTGTTTTTTTCCTTAAGATACTTTTTAGTATAAAAATGTCTTTGATCTTCAACTTTGAGTGTAGTTTCCTCACTTAATTTAATTTTAAATATTGCATGTTTATGATGATGGATAATATATATTTTTTGGTCTATTCATTTTTTACATGTTAACTGCTACAGGGACATTTTTATCAAACGTTCAAATTTAAACTCAATAACTATTTAAACTGTAAATAAATAAACAATATTAGGTACTTATTGTGAAAAATATTTTGTGACTTTATTTTTTATTTTTAGAATATGACAATAATTATGACAATTATAATAACGAGTATGATGGTTACAACAGTCCTCATGATGATTATGATCCAGATATGGTTAAAAAAGAGGAACCTGATGAAGAAAATGCAAATGGTAGCCGTTACAGTAATAATGTAATATGATCTAATAGACTGTCTTGTACTGTATTGTCTATTTTTAACATTAAAAATTTAAAACTTAAGAAAAATGCAATTAAAAATGTAATGATTATTATTTAGTTCAATGTTTCAAAACAAATTTCTGTTTCTATGTATTAGTAAGTATATAAATTCCACATCTTCATTTTTTTTTTTTTTTTCCATTAGTTGTGACAATTTCCTTTATACGATTTCATATTTAGTATAAAACTACTAAATATTTAATCGTAACTAAAGTACAAAACATAAATATTGATAAGTTGAAGGTTTCATCAGTGTCATAAAATGATCAGAACAAATTAAGTACTCCATAATGAAATATACTTATAGGTACTTAAATTGTAAAACTGACAAGTCAATTGTTATGAAGTGAATTAAATATATTTTGTTGCAGTTTTTCTCTTATTAGAACTTACAATCCAAAAAAATTGTGTTAAATATTAATAGAACTTATTTAGGTAAAATCTAGTTTATGTTTTGTACAGATAATATTTAAGTACCTGTTCCATAACTGACTATGTACAACTTTTGTAAAACTAATACTTTTCATTAGTATTATTAATAAGTAATAACTGTTCAATCAATGACAATTTTTATCCATAGAAAATGCTCAGTGAGTAAATATTAGCTCATCACACAGTTTGTCATTATAATAATCAAATCATTTTAAATAACGACTGTACTGATGCTAAGAGTAGTGGATACTTGACATTGACATTTTATCAGTGTATAAGTAATTTTTAGAAAGCTAGAAAACATTTGAGCCCTATGGTTTAATAATATAGATAATACTAGCAGTTGAATAATTTATGGGGTATATTTTTCTCAATGCTGGTTACCAAGGGTTAAGGTAACATAAATTATTTATAAAATGACTAGCAATGTTGGTGGAATATGTATAATCCGTATGTAGTACAATTCCTTTCACATCTACGGTCTAATATTTTATATTTAATTGACATGCGTGACACAATAGTAAAAAAAAACAGGTTCTAAAAATACGATTGAGGTATAGCATTTTTTATTGTTTATAATATGATTTTTTGTTTCAAAAAAACATACCTATTAGTAATTACAAGCCCTCTTCAATAAATAGGTATTCTCCTAGAATTTATACTTGATATCCACTTATTACTAACAAAAGATTTTTCAGAATGGTTTAAGAGTTAATGAAAACAATTTAATTGAGTTAGGTAAATTAACATATAGAATATTATGTTAAATTATAACTTCATGTCTCATGGCTAACAAATAATATATTTAACTTGAAAAGATTTGGTTAAAATGGAAAAAAAAATATTTAACTAAAAAAGGTGATTTATTTTTTAATCATCACCTCACATAATATGATAGTGCAACATTTCATTATTTTAAATAATAACTTCCCATTTTATTAAAAATGTATTCTATATATATAGGTACTTATTTTAATTGTGCAATTACGTGTGTTTTCTAAATTATTAAATCAATAAATATTAATTTATTTTTATTTTAAATCATTGTGTATTGTTAATTTAAAATATGTATAAAAAAAATATTTGATTTTTAACGGGCTTTTATTGTTTTATTCCATTGGACTTATTTTCCCTGATATGATACCCTGATAAAAAAAAAAGGAATTTATTTCTATGATACGATTGAGGGTTATAGACTGACTAATTTATAAATTATGTTCTAATATTTTAAATATTTATTATATAAGACATTTATGAAAGATCTGTATATTATTTGTGGGTGTTAAGCTTTTACCAGCTCATAGGCGTAGAATGGGAGGGGGTCTAGGGAGCTATAGCCGCCTTGAAATTTTGTTTAGACCCTCCCCCTTTCGTAAAATATTAGTTCAATATTTAGAATATGTTGTTAACCAGAAACATAATAGATGCTGTAGCCCACTACATGAATTCATCACGATATGCCTATGCAACAGCCCCCCCCCCCCAAACCATGTCCCTAAATTGCTACCAATGTACTATACTCTAATCTATACCACAAGCGTGCGCAGACCTTTGAGTCAGGTATGGCTAAATTCAATCTGATTACCCACCCTCTTGTCATGGTCATAAGAAAAAAATTATAGACATTTTTATTACACAGTACAAACTTTTCAGTAACCCTTTTTTTGGTGACTGGAAAATGTAAACAATCACTTTTCATTATTTCACACTTACAAAATTCATCAATATTGATTTAAAGTTTTAACCAAATATAATCTAATAAAACAATTTATTCAGAAACGTTTAAAATATAATATTAAAAATTGTCAATTATTCTGAAATTATTCATGGTAAATCGACTTTAGGGCTATTAGTTTGAGATTAAAATATTTAAAGTTTAGATGAGCGGAGTAGTGGACATAAATTTCGCGGAGTAACCCCGTACCACTGAAATCCGCTCATCTAAACTTTAAATACTTATAAAGTTATAACGCATAAACTACTCGCATCTAATTCAATTTTTATGTATCGAAATACTTAGAAAAATATTCTGCTTTGGAATATGAAATTAAAACTATGTTGTCATTAAAAAAATCAAAAATTAGAAGGATAAAAAATATTTAAAAATATAATTTTTTAATGACAAAGTTGTTTTGTAAACGACTTGAAACTATGTAAAAAAATATTTTCAAAAACAATTACACTTTTTAAAATAATGAGTGTTCAATTTTAAGGACTATACCTCCTCTTAGTCATATCTTCATAAGGTACCAACCCATTCACATATAAAAAAATCTCAGGTGGGGCTAAAGACTAATCGGCCCTACCCGTGCGCACGCCTATGGTCTATACCTACATAGACCCTATGTATAGAATGTAGATATTGCAGTTGGCCCTATCGGGGACGACATTTTTAGCTATTTGCTGCAGGATGTAAACTGCAAAGTGGCTTAGGCCTTAGTGGCACTCGCAACACTATAGGGGCAGTCGGCGTTCAACAGTCAGTACTAACTTGTCTAGTCACCATTCGCGTTTCTGCCCTCTGGTAGACGGTTCAGTGCCGATTAGTCAGTAGACTATTACAAAATATTTGAATTTAACCACCGTTTTCATGGAAGAAAAAAAAGACAGACCTGTGATAACCAACATAACCTAACGAAGAACGAAAAAATCGTGTCTGAAATGACATTAAAATTATGTATTATACATTTATATTTTATACAGACAGTATACACCATAGAAAATATATACACTAAATAATATTATTTCCGCCACCACTGTAGACGGCTGTACAATTCTAAATGGACTAATTATATATATGTTCAGTATTATACTGATAGTAGTGTGTTCTCAGTTCTTATGTTTTGAAACATCGTCAGATGCTCAAATGATTTCAATGCGTTGAGATTTTTTTTTAGTCTGATCACTGCTTTATTTCGCGTGAAAGTGTTCGATTATTCGAAATTTTGCGTGCTGCTCTATGTTGCCGCATCAGTTTTAGTTTATCGTTGGCCCCGCGGGATCATTCAGACACCGCACTACCAAATTCCACCGCGGTGACGGCAAAACGATCTGCGCAATCAGACTTCGACGACTGTAGTCCAGAAATTATAGTTGATATTCGTCAGTCGTTCGAACGGAAGAGGAAGAACGGAGTCTCGTGCATACGGGTATTTTTTACGGTCTCCCATTTTTTTCACCCCTCCCCCCTCATCCCCCCTTAGTCGCATTTGACGGATATCCCAAGACCACCATCAAGTACTGAAGTCTAGATCTTTAATTTGTGTCCCGACTGGTGTGACATGTTATTTTATACATTCGACCATTTTCATTTGACAGACGACCGTCGTGCACTGATGGTGACTGCGTGCCAACTATGAGTAGTGACCCGCTGGGAAGGAGACGCACGAGTATCATGAACAGTACTGTGCCAAAGAAAAGGGGCAACATGCGTGTCAAGGCATTCCCGTCTCGCACTGACGAGAAGTTTGTCGACAACACCTGGGCGATGCTGAAAAACGCCATACAGGAGATTCACAAGAAAAACAACTCATGCCTGAGCTTCGAAGAGCTGTATCGCAACGCATACACAATGATACTATTAAAGCACGGTGAACGCTTATATAATGGCATGAGGGACACAGTGTCTACGCACTTGGAGACGAAGGTGCGCGAAGACGTACTCGTTGCTTTAAACAACAACTTCCTGCAAACACTGGACGAGTGTTGGAGGGACCATCAAACATCAATGGTCATGATTAGAGACATCCTCATGTACATGGACAAGGTGTATGTGAAGAATAACGAAGTCGACAGTGTTTACAATCTTGGACTCGTACTATTTCGTGACATAATTGTGCGGCACGACCGCGTACGAGATCACTTACGCGAGACATTGTTGAGCATGGTGATGAAAGAAAGGAACGGTGAAGTGATAGACCGTATCGCATTGAAAAACGCCTGTCAAATGCTTATGATATTAGGTATACAAAATAGATTAGTTTATCAAGAAGATTTTGAACGCCCGTTCCTTGCTCAGTCTAGTGAATTTTACAATGTTGAAAGTCAAATGCTTTTGGCTGAAAACAGTGCTTCCATTTATATTAAAAAAGCAGAATCTCGGATAAATGAAGAAGCTGAACGAGCTAAAAATTACCTAGATGTTTCTACAGAAAGTCGTGTAATTCAAGTAGTTGAAGAAGAGTTAATTAAAAAGCATATGAAGACTATTGTCGAAATGGAAAACTCTGGATTTGTTTTCATGTTAAAGAATCAGAGAACAAAAGATCTGGCTTGTATGTATAAGCTACTGAGCAATTTGTCTGATGGTTTAAAAACCATGTCCGACTGCTTAAGTAAGTATTTACGAGAAGAAGGCCGATCATTAGTTAAAGAAGACGAGACTGATTTAAATCCCGTCACATATGTACAAAGCTTATTAGATCTCAAAGACAAATTGGATTATTTTTTGTATAATTCGTTTGCATGTGATAAAATGTTTAAACAAACAATATCTTCAGACTTTGAACATTTTCTAAATCTTAACCCTAAGTCTCCTGAATATATGTCATTATTTATTGATGACAAATTGAAAAAAGGAGTTCGCGGTATTGATGAAAATGATCTAGAACCTGTGCTAGACAAAGCCATGGTATTGTTCCGATTTTTGCAGGACAAGGATGTTTTTGAAACATACTACAAACAACATTTAGCTAAAAGGTTGTTGTTGAACAAGTCTGTGAGTGATGATAATGAGAAAAATATGATCTCAAAATTAAAAACTGAATGTGGATGTCAATTTACTTCTAAACTAGAAGGTATGTTTAAAGACATGTCTTTGTCAAATACCATTATGGAATCATTCAAACTGTACCTGTCTAATTCGCCAGCATCCAATTGCAACAATATTGATTTATCAGTTCGTGTTCTAACTACTGGATTTTGGCCATTACCAACAACTACTCCAAAGTGTAATGTACCAAGCATAGCGCGTTTGGCATATGAAGAATTCAGAACTTTTTATTTGGGCAAACATAATGGTAGACAACTTCGTCTTCAGCCACAATTAGGTTCCGCAGATTTAACTGCTATTTTCAATGACAACCGTAGAGAGAATAGTGCAACATCTGTAATAAGTTCAAATGGAAGTGGTAGTACTGTTGTTTCTACATCTTCTAACTCTGGTACCAGCGTAAACAATGCTAATTCGTCTGCACGTAAGCATATTTTCCAAGTATCAACTTATCAAATGGCAATATTAATGCTGTTTAATAGTTATGAAAAGATGACAATGGAAACGATAATGAATGAAACGGACATAAATGAAAAAGACTTGACTAGGGCATTACAATCTTTGGCAATGGGAAAACCATCACAAAGGGTGTTGTTGAAAAGTCCCAAAACAAAAGAAATCGAACCTCATCATGAGTTTTCTATTAACGAGTCCTATACTTCAAAATTGTATCGTGTTAAAATCCAGTCAATCACTACCAAAGGAGAAAATGAGCCAGAGCGGAGGAAGACTAAAGACAAAGTTGAAGAAGATCGAAAACATGAAATAGAAGCAGCACTCGTACGCATTATGAAAGCTCGTAAAAAGTTAACACACAATACACTTATTATGGAGGTAACTGAACAATTAAGATCGAGGTTTATGCCTTCACCCGTTCTTATTAAGAAACGTATTGAATGCTTAATCGAAAGAGAGTATTTAGCACGCACACCAGAAGACCGAAATACTTACAATTATGTTGCATAAATATTATATTGTACCACCATCAATATATATTGTATATATATACACTTATAAATAAGGTAAATATTTCTAGTAACTTTTTTTCATAGCTATGATTTGAATTTGTAACATACATTATATAATGTATCATAAGTGCTTATGAGCAGAAATATCTATATATTTATTTGTTCTTAAAAGCTACCTATTTCTCATTTATTTTGTATTGATAGTATTTAGTAAATTAAATTTATTAATTTCCAAGGCTGGGTATTAATGAGTTAAAAAGTTAAAGTTAATTTAATTTTAACTTTTTAATTTAACTAATTACTTTTGGATTTTCATTAACTTACTAAATTTATTTATTAATTAACGTGAAATTAATTAGTTTTAATTTTAAGAAGTAAGTTTAATTTGTATTTAATTTAATTACATTTCAAACAATTTTGTTTTCATGTCAAAAAAGTAACAAGTAAAAAATTTTATATTTTTTTTATCGAACTTATTAGATAGATAACTATTGTTCTTTTTCTAAAATGTAAATTTTTGATGAAATACATACTATATGAAAATACTGTATAAACACTAATATAGTCTATAATTTAGTTTTGGGTTGGTAAAAAATAAAGTATACTAGCATTATAGTATAAAAAAAAATTGAATCAACTTTTAACTTTTAACTTTTTGTTATTGATGCATATTAACTTAACTTAACTGAATTGAAAAAATGAATTAACTTGCCCAGCCATGTTAATTTTTTAAATTGGTAAGATGCATATAATAATTTCATAAACTTGCATATACATTTAATGCAACGGTTAACATTTTATTGCCATAATAGTTATCTAACTGTTATTTGTTAATTAATAATATATTATATATTATCAGAATAATGTCATACTATCTGCCATGTTATAACTGTTAATAACAAATTTAACACATCCAATGTATCATTAATTATTTACTTAAATTATATCTCAATACGCTTCTAACATACAATACAATTGTTAATTCCTTGTATTAGTAAGTAAAAATATTTTGAGAAATGTTGAGAATATTGTAGGTATTGTCTAAGAAATATTATTTTAATTTTTCAAACATTACCAAATGTAAAAAAAAATAATAAATGAGTTAGGAAAGCTCACTCTGCAAGCGTGCTAAATTCCAGTTTCTTAACGTATTTTAATACAATGCAATAAATTATAATAACATATTATACAATTTATGTACTGGTAACTAACAGACGGCCACGATAGGGATATAAGGTGCTCTAAACATACATTTAGAAACATAAAATACACAGCAACTTTGAAAGATTGAATTTGAAATTAATTTGTATTTACCTACCATTTTTTTTTAATTTGAAACATTGTTTTTCTTACAAGTTACAGTGGTATCGTATAGATAGTCAATTGTAAATACCATTATAAGTAGTTAACTAATAAAAAATTGATTCATATCATATAAATAATTTTTGTTGTATTTCAAATATTGTGCTAATTATCTTTTTAAATGTATAAATCTATATTTGAGCAAAGATCTTATATTTTGATTAAGAGGATGTTACTCCTGCCATGTGAAGTCTCCTCCGTCTTACTAACACACATAAACAAATGTTTGTTAATAAAATCCACTTATTATTGTCTTATTATTTTAACATTGAATTTACCTATACTTTAATGTAAAGGTAAAAATATTATCTAAAGTGTGATGTTAGCTTTTATTTGATATTTACATTTTAAGGTGAGTTATGAGCATTTTAAAATTGTAACATTTAAATATTTTACATAGTTATGTTATTACTGACTTTAAAATTAAAACATTAATAAAAGTCCAGATGATGCTCAAGATAGTATTTTTACTTTAAATTTGATAATACTATAGGCTAATTCACTTAAAAAAAAAGAAATGAACACAGAATGGACTCTTGTGAACAACAATTTGCTATGTTGTATGTTTGTAAGATGGAGACAACATATGCGCACGTAGCAGCCTTTTAAAATCATTATAATATTAGAATACCAAAATTAGAAAAAATACTTAAAATATCCATATTTAGGCTGCAGCTATAATAATTCAAATGTAATATGTCAAATGGCATTATTTATTGTTTATTATATTATATTGTATTCAATTTAATAGATACAACCAATTGTTAATTATGGTAAATAAAAAAATTAATTGTTAGGTATGTTAAAATAATATAAATTATTTAGTACTGTATCTATCCCAGCCTGGATTAAGACTTAGAATATTTGGTTGTGGGCCCCCATTAATAGATAAAATTAAATATAGTTCTGTTCTTATCCCTGTATGAGTATTATAATATATTTGCTGCATTATGAGTTAATATCAAATATAAAATAAAATAAATGTATTTTTACTAATTCATTAATTACTGATATGATAAAAATAACTAAATTTCTTAATTTTAAAATTGATTGAAATAATTTTTGTATTAATAGAGTTATATTTGTCGCACTTAAATATTTTTTAAATGTTTATGCATGTGTCATAAAAATGTTTGACAAAAATCTTGTAATTTTTGGAAGGTTTAAAACAAAACTGTTGGTATTTTCCTTCTTTTTTATCTTATCTGCTCCACTGAGGTACTTTTTTGATTCAGACATTTATGTGTGTCCACTTTAATTAACTTTAATCAGATTATAGAAATTATGTCACTAATAATAATATTTGATACATTAAGAATTATTATTGTTGTTTTTACCCAATTTTTGGGTCTTACAAATTCACCTTCTTGTTAATACATTAAATTGAATAATTGTTATTTACATTATGTATACTTTTATTAATTAATATTTTTGACACAATATAACAAAATATTATTGATTAGTAAAAATAGTGGTTATTGCGTAAAATGTTTTAAAATAATATTTATTTTTTTTTGCAGGTTATTGGTATTTGAGAAGAATAAATACTACATTTTAAAACGCTGAAAAACAAATTTTGAAAATTACTTTTTATAATTGGTTTTAATTTAATAAAATAAAAAACATGTATTCTACCAATTATTTTATAATTTATGTTTTTTTTTTTAATGTTTTAACAGAATGATACTTAGATATTATCTCTATTAAATGTAATAATTGAATATTTTGTAGTTAATACGTTTTATAGTTTCAGTCTTATTTTAACAATATTGATTTAATTTTTGAAAAATTCTTCTTTTCAAATTTAAATAAATAAACATCTTTGAAATTTATAATTTTAGTGTAAAATGAATTGTATTCATTATTTGTAGCCATTAGGTATCCAATTTGTTTATAATAATTATAATGCTATTTTTTCAACTATGAACTGATATGATTTTCAACACAAATAATCTAGTATTTTATATGAATCAATATGAATATTTTCTTTCATATTTAAATACTATACTCATTATTCATATGTATCATCAACTCCTCTGTGCTAAGATGTAATTTTAAAAATAAAAAATTTTCAAGATATAATAAACATTATAATTATTACACTTATATATAATACAATATTTAAACTTATACGGTTTTAACTCGTATGCCTAAATATTTATGTTACATATACTAAAATATTTATACTTATACGGTTTTAACTTGTATGCCTACATACTTATGTTATATATATTATAATATTGATTAGTTTTTGATTTTAATTTTATAAAACATGTAATATATCATTGTTTATAAATAAAAATATTGCATTTATTTTATTGTACATTTTATATAGGCTGTAAGTATTTTTATTATACTATAACTATGCTTATTATTTATATAACATCAGTTTTAGAAAAGTATTCTACTAAAAGATTGAATATAAAATTAAAATTGTCATGAAATTGAAAATATTGAAGTGCACTTTGCAATAGTAGTTGGGTGTAATGGCATACAAACACTATAGATGTGTGAGAGTGATAATATTCCTTCTCCCTCCATAAAAATGTTTATTTTGTGAACATCAATTTTTAATATCTTTATGAACTTATGGCAAGTTGCTTTATATCTACTAATAGCCAATAGGTCATTGGCCTCCTGCAATAACTCTCACACTGTTGATTTTTTTATTCGTCTTAATGTGTTGAAATGCATGATATCATTTTAACTTATTAGTAATAAGTTTGTTATTTGTATGATATGTGTTTTTATAATCTATAATAGATCATATAGGTGTACATTATATAATACATTTGTATTTTACTGTACATTATGCCTTATTTAGGCATTTATTAAAAAAATATTAGGGAGGTAGCCAGGTAGGCATAGTACCTATTAGGTACATATAGAGCCATACATAAGTAGCCACCTGTAAGTTGACATAGAAAATGTATAATCTATAATATCATTGATTGACTTATGAAGATTTTAATTTGCGTCGATACCTACCTAATATATTATGTAGTGGAATATACTGATTTATAGGTACCTATTTAGTTAAGTTTCATATATTGTATCATATTATCATTATTATTTTCATATAATTTGATACCCAATTGCAAGGTAAAAATAGCAAGGAATAAAACAATTACTCGTCAGTGTCACCGCGTCACACTTTGACATCTGTAGGATTGTACCTATTGCCATGTGACAATGTTGAATGCATGATACATATCTTGAAGTTTTAATATAAAATTCCATATAAGTTTTTTTTATAAGCGTTTGAACTCTAAAATTCAAACGTTGACAAAATTAAGAAAATTCGCAAATTATTTTGTAGTTAAATATGTAATTTTAAAAATAGGTACATACCTAATATTAATTTTAAACGATTTTTTTGTATACGTATCTTCTAATATACAGATAAGAATGAAAAGGTTCTAAGTAAAAATACTTTCAATATCTATAAAACTTAGAGTATTCAAGACCATTATAAATATCAACCAAAAAGCCGGATAAACTGTAGTTACCCACTAAATATTAAATCAAAATATCAAATAATAGGTATTTATGATCTTTTGTTTTTATAAAAATAATACTTATAAGGCGTTAAAAAGGCCTATTATTTATTTATTTTGTACAGCCATTTACACTTTAAATCTTAAATTTGTACTTATGGATTTAAATCACAATATTATTGCATGCTCAAATTATTTCCTTTCCTAATAAATGTTGGCATTTTTGAAATTTGACTTATCGTTCCCGTAAGTTTCTATAGCCTAGTTATGAGGTCGGTCGACAAACCGTTCTCCGCAAAAATCAAAAACAAGTAAATTACATAGGTATCCAAATGGCAAGCATTAAGTCTCACCGGTCCCTTGATAGAAAAATAATTTCCGGTATTTTTATATGTCAACAACTGGGTTACTATTCTCATGAATTTGCAATCCCTGTTTAGAAATTCGCATGAAACTCTTTTTTCTTCTAAATCAAAATTACACAAATGGCGTGTGAAACACCACTTATTTTTCATCCCTAATTTATTAAATATTGACAATTTGGACATTTTTTTTTGCAAAAATTTAACTACTGTTCTCGTAAACTATATATGTTATAAAAGATAATCCAAAATCTTGCCATACAAGATATGAAGTTCCATCAAAAATTTGTTTTTCGTTCCTACGTTAGATCCGAGTTTTATGCGTTGCATCTGAGTTGTGACACGATTAAGGCTCTTGGCCCTTGCAAACACTATCAATTATTCATCAGAGCGACCTAAAAGATTGACAAAAACTATATTATCTTCAATATTTTTAATAATTTTGAGTATATTTAATATAAAATGAAAAATTGATAAAATGGAAAATTGTTATTACCTACAGTCAATAATTTGATAAAGTTGAAAAAGTGCTCAGAACTATGCAAAATAATCTTGTCCTTACATTCAAACAACTTAAAATTTTTAAATCAAACCTTATGGCTTTTAAAGTATACTTACATTTTTGTCAAGGCGAATAGTTTTTTCAAGTCCATACATTGGTTTTGAATATTTTGATCTGATGACAAAATTACATGTTCATGCACGTTACCTATAATACGATACGTAAATACGTTGATGGTTGAGGAGTATATTCACACACAAAGACGATCAGTGGCAGAGAGAACGAAATAATTGCCTAAACACAACTCCTTAAAATTGACACGTTTGCCGGGGCCTTAATAATTACGATTTTAAGATGTGTCCATCGTACTTTCAATAGGTACCTACCTATTTTTATAAAACATTAACCAGTATCGTTAAACATAGCACATTGAATTTAGTAAATATCGGTAACGATAGTAGTTGTCGATCATTATAAAGATTAGATTTATAACATATACTCTATTGATATTATTACCTATACTATTAATATTGTGTGGTTCATAATTTTAAGACAAGTCCATCATAATCATATGATATTAATAAAACAAAATTGACAAATTATTGTTGTGGGTGGGGGTTGGTATTGTGAGAGATTACGTAGGTAGCACCGTATAAATTATAATTATGTCTATATTATATTACTAAATAATAATGGACATGTCAAATGGGGCGCTAGGTACTTTAGTATTTACTTGAGGGCTTGAGGCATCATATATTTACTGGTTGGTTAACGTTTATGGTTTATATGTGTATAGTTACCTAGTGTAGTTACCTACGTTATCTTCATATGCAATGTACCTAATACCAGTGGCGGCTATCAAACAAAATAAAGGTGCATCAAATTTTGAATTCAACTACCAACCGCCAACTCTGATACAAAATTTAGTAATTTATTTTTTTATACTATACACCTACAAAAACAAGAAAAAAGCGGCCAAGTGGGTGTCACTCTGCTGTACAGTAGGCAGTAGCTGGTTACAAGTAAGTCACTAGCTGTAATAGATGGTGTTAAATTTGAATTAAATAATATAAAATTAGTGTATACTACAAAAAACGATTCCAAGCAAAGACCGTTTATTTAATGATACCTAATATTATTTTGAATAAAGTATTTTCTTTTACTATTAGTACAACATTACATAGGTAAAATTAATTTTACAACAAAATTGCATTCGAAAATATTATTGTTTGTAAAAAATATAATAATATACTCTCTAAAAGTGTCATCTACCGACGAATAACATTTTAAAATTACAACAAAATAACTAAAATCGTTAATTTCGGTTTTAAAATGTAATTTCTTTCAAACTTAAAGGTCTAAATAAAAACTGAGTTTTATTTTTATATTTGGGAGGGACTGAGGTACAGAGCAAACTATGGGGAGGAGGATCCTTGTTTTTTAAAATTGTTTTATACGGACCACCATAAAAGGGTCAAAATTTTATAATTTTTCAATTAAGTATAAGTAAATATGAAAAAATTTTCAACATTTTGATAAATGTTGTCAAAATTTGAACTTTAAATACTTATAAAAAAAACTTGCTCATGGATCTTTAATATTTATCAACTGCTATATTTTAACAACTTATAAGGAACCTTGTGATAAATTTTCAAGCTTTTTCACACAACGAATACATTTTTATTAAAATTTATATAAAAAAATTGAATATTTTAAATGTCTATAAATACCTCAAAACGAGTCAACATATTTTTAAAAGGTTATTAATGTATAGAAAATTATAAAATAACCATTTAATGAAAATGTCAAGTGCCTACCTACTGGTTAGGTACCTACTTTTGAATAACGCCAAAATAAGTAATTTGTTAATTTACGGGTGAATATATCCAATGTCTAACTTAAAACTCGTAACAATTTAATTCGTCTTTCCCGTACATTTTTTTTTGTTAAATGTAGGAATACCTAAAGGTAATTATCAAAGTTTCAAATCTTAGATATACATAGACAATTTGTATGAATTTCTAACTCGGATTAATTTGCCAATATTCGTGATTTTGATGAATTTTGTCAACATTTTAACTTCAGACATTAAAAACTATTGTGGATTTACGCTCAACTTTTTTTTAATTTCCTCTAGGTAACAAAAACGCATGATGGGGACCGACGTATTACAATATTCTTAGTTTTTCTAAAAATTTTGTACCGACAACAATAAATCAAAAAAAATTAAAAACTAATAAAATTCGAAATTTTCTTATGGTTATAATTTATAAATAGTTCAAAAAGCATTACAATATTTTAAAAATGTTATGGCGCATAAAAATTGCTAATATAAAACATTCTGTGAAAATTTGATGCTTCTACGGTTATTTTTTTAAAACTGGTATTGTGTAAAAATCTCAATTGTCCTTAATTTGTTGTTTGTTTTTCCAAACGATCACAGATTACTTTTGAACCCCCAAAGTACATAACTAGATTCACTTTCCAACCAGAAAAGATTCTGTATAAGAAAATTGAAACATTTTTATTGTGCCTTTTTTATACCTTTTAATGATTATAGATACAAAAAAAAAAATAATAATAATAAAAAAAAGGCACAATAAAAATGTTTCGATTTCAAAATTTTATAGTGTATAGAAAATGCAAATATAAACAACCAGTGAAAATTTCATGTATATACGTTCATTTGTTTTAGAGTTACATCAAAAACCAAAATCGATTTTTTCGAAAACAGATTTTGCGTAAAAATTCCCGTTTTTCCTTAATTTTTCTTTTGTTTTTCACGTCGTTTTTGAAAACTACTGGGAAATTTTCAATAATCGAAAAAATTATATTTCTGCAATATTTACTATGGACATTAATGATCAACGTGTGAAATGGACTCACAATATTATTATTATAATATTATGTTGATGATGACAATACACATTATATTAGTACATTATGCATAGCAATACGTCATATATATAAATATTATTACGTACCTTTTACATAATTATTATTACTATAATAGATCATATACCTAGTAATTCTATTACTATAGTTTATTATTATAATGGTCTGCAGACTGCAAGTGCCGATTTGTTCTTTTGGTGCAGTGGATTTTATTATAAAAAGGTTCTATATACCTACTATTTCTATGCCCCCGACGACTATCTAGCTCTCTCCCTCACTCCCTCACTCTCTCTCTCTCAATCCCAAACATGTGCTCTCTTAAACTGCACACACGCACGTCGATCCCAATGGAATACCCCCATCTGGTCACTTCTTTGTGTTACCCCTCGTGTGACTGCTCCGTGAGCAGACTCGTACTCTTGCACAGTCGCAAACTATACACATGTGTGGTAGTACCTACATATTATTATTATTATTATTACTATTATTATTGTTGTTGTAGTGTAAACCAAGCTTATTTTTGTGTTCAGATATTCAGTACAGATACACATCCGTGACCACTCAGACGTCTTTGCAGTGGCCGAGCAAATATTTAACAAACGCAAAAGAAAAGTATTCTTAAATGCTTAGATTTTTTAGTGCCAAAACACGTGAACAAAATTCAAATTAACAGCGAACGATTATTATCGGTGATATATATAATACTATATCATGCAAAAAGCTACCTATTCGGTACAGCAGGTAATGCCGTTGAATAATATTAACTTTTTTTAAATTTATACCTACGTGAAGGTTGAACGGTTTTAATGGTCAGAATTGTCATTGATAGATTATATAAATTACCTATGTATTTAGATTTTTTTTAGTCAAAAAGATAAGTTTTCGAATTAAACACAGGTAGTAATTGTATCATACCCTTAAAACCTTGTACACTAAATCTGTTATCCAATTGTCCATGAGCTAATTATTTAAATGCTAGTTAGGATGTTAAGTAGGTATCTATAAGTGTGTTTTGTGTACTAAATACTAGTAATCAGTAAAGGCACCATTCTTCGTTAACTATAATAGATAGTTACTAGGTATAATTAAATTAAGTTATAACCAGTAGAGACGTACATAGAAATTTCCAACAGGGGACGAGTTTTATTAAAAAAAAGTTTGACTAGTGGATACCGCTCTGCTGTACATTAGGTGTCCTAGTGTCGTGTGGGTCATTGTAATGGATGTGACAAACTTGAATTTAATGATAAAATCATTACATCTGAAAAACAATTCTGAGCGAAGTCAGTCTGTCAGCCTATATTGCTAAGTATATTTTATGATATTAAAATAATTTATTTTACTATTAGATATTACTACATAAAATAAAGTAGTAATAAATATTAAATAGTAGGTTAAAAATTCATTTTTGCCAAAAATATTGTATTTGAAAATATCATGCAAGTATAAAATATAATAAAATACTTTAAAAGTTTCAAGTACCCACGAATAATATTTTGAAATTAAAACAAAATAGGTAACTAAAATTTTATTATTATTCGTTTAAATATCTAATTTAAAAATTTTTAGAATATAAACTTTTTTTCAAATTTTAAACTTTATATTTGCTAAAAAAGATTAAAATATTTTGAACATTTTATCATGTAAAGAAAATGATAATATTAACATTTGGTGAAAATTCCAGTTTTTCCTGATTATTTTGGAAAGTTACCAAGTAGATATCATTTGACCTAGTAGGTACCAAAGTACCAACTAGATCTAATTTTCTACCAGAGGCCACCTCTAAAGTTGAAAAATGAAGCATTTTTACTGCCCCAAAAAATGATGACGGACAAAAAAAACAAAACACTTCGTTGTAAAATCAATACATTCATTGCTCCGCTCAGAATTTAAAATATTCTGGTATCAGTTACTTGGTCAGTTAAAAAAAAAATCATTCGGGTTTTATGGGTTTCGGATGTTAGATTTCTTAATGGTTTTTTAAGGGGTGTGACGGGTTTCAGTTAATTCGGGGTGCAGGCCTGGCTATAATAACAACACATTGAAATTTCAAACGAGTAGACATATTGGCCAGAATATTTAAACTATTATTATTAAATAACTAGTAAACTAGCATAACGCACAACGCTTAAATACAGTAATTTTATTGTTGTAATATTGTCATAATGCTGTAAAGTAATCAAATGTTGGTTTGTCCCTCCCCCTACACAACAGTTGACACGATCAAAATGTATGTTAATATTTAATGATCTAATCACGACAATGTGTCAGAAGAGTATATAAAATATAAATCAATACGACTGACGTTTGTAATGCCTCACCATGTCACAGGCGCGGATCTAGAACATATTTACGGGGGCGCGGGGCATTTAAATAAAATTCTGATAAAAACAAAAATAAATAGATTTAATATAAAATTCACTAGTCTACGGGGGGGGGGGCATGGCCCCTTGGCCCCTCCCTTGGATCCGTACCTGCCATGTCACCTTTTAACGTGAGGTGCTGCTTGACCGAAACCCGTCCTGCGGAGAAGTAGACGAAAAACCGCTCGGAGTGACGGAGAACCCTAGCGACGGTACGTCTCAGGGTCAAAGCGGTCGAAAAAAAAGTAATACGAAATCGTTGCCGAAATGCATCTCGTCGTGCTTGTGTGTGGTGTGGAATTCTGATGGGCACATATTAATTTATTATTAAAACTATTATGACGGTTACCCGTCGTCGATCGCATATTTATATTATTACAGATTATTATTATTATTATTGTACACTGTGGTGTGGTGTACATGGCGGTATATGGACGTCGGCGGGTGTGTGCACTGTGCAGCAGGTGTTTTTTGAACTCGTACTCACACGTAACCGCGGTTAGAGTGTGAGTGCATTTATTTAACGTACTATTCGGTATTTTCGATTCCCGCCGTTGCCCGTCTCTATAACTGGGAATCGCGATCGTAGACATCTGCACTTCACACCCGTATTCGTAGTATCGCGACAACGGCCGAGCCGGCGCGCCGTGCGAGCGTTTATATCATGGAGTAATTACTTAATGGTTTATATACAGTGTCCGCGTTTAATATTACTGTATCATGGTTCTCGTGCAGGTATAATATTATTATTGTGTTACCGCCTGTCAGTAAAAATAATACTCAATTTGAAAAATAAAACCTTATCACGATAAATGACTCGGCAATGATAACGTGCGCGCGTTTAAGATCGGTACATACCTATTCTACATTAGGGGAAACCAGAAAGCTTATATTTTAGAAGACTCCACGGCTATCAAAAAATAACTATGTTAGCGGGATTGCCGAAAAAAGTGAGTTATGCTTATGACATTTTATATTATGATACCTCTTATACGATTATATAACCTTATACGATTCTATCATCCACGGAAATTCACACGACGAAGTGTGTAGGGTTCGTCTGTTGAAACATTTGAAATATTAAAATAATTCAGGTAGGTGCCTTTATACTTGTAGACCCCTGTTTGTTTTAGTGCACTAACCGTCAAAAAAATGTTTTTTCAAAATTTCAAAATAAATTATAAATTATGGATCACTTACTCAGTGAACTCATTAACTCAAAATACCTACTGTATGATTATGTAACAAAGTAGGCACCCACAGTTTTTTTAATATTTTTTATGATACTGAAATATTTCTATTGGAATACAACTTCATTGATTTTCTGATATTAATAATATTATGTCATATGTATCTTTCTTAACTTTTAAGTTAAGTACCTAATCAGTAGTCAGTAATTATTTTTTAAATTTAATTAGTGTAATTATTCTTTGTTCCAAAAGTATAAAGACACCAGTGCAGTACCTAATGAGTTATTTTTATTACAGTATACTATATATATTAGTGCTATACTCGATGGCGATAGTTCTGTGTTATGACATAACAAAAATTATACCAGAACTTTTTCATAACGTTCAGCACATCAAAAAAGAGTGTGAAAACCCATCTTCAAAAATTCTGTTTGACTGTTTGTATCACTGATTTGATCATTAATTGCATAACCTAGGTGTCACTCGACTTCCTTGGCATAGGATTTTAGAGTACACAGTTATTTATAATAAATAATGTGTAATGTGTTTTAAGTAAATTTTAGTTTTAAGTTTTAACCTTTTAGATACTACATTTTTGATTATAACTTAAAATTATTAAACAAGTTATAAAATATTAACTAAAAAATGACCTATTGCATGTTATAAAAAAGCTGTTGTAATAAGTGCCATGGATATTGAAGTCAATACGTTTATGAATTATAAAAATTATACGAAATAAGCATTCTAAGAGATTATGATTTTAATATATAGTGGGTAAGTCACTGGTTCAATCTGTTATTTAAACCTTGAATCGTCAAAATCAGTCTTGTATTTTTTGATTCTATATACACTCAACCTTTTATATATAATAACAGTAGTTACCCGTCACCCATGACTTCTATATTCTACACTCTTACAGTCTTACGACCAGTACGGGATCGCAAATAATATGTGTACACAATTTGGCGCCAATTGGTCAAAAATTGTGGAGATGTATTTGCGTAATTTAGGTATCTATAACTCGACTTAATAAATAATAAGTAATAATCAGTATTAGTCGACTATCTCAATTAATTATTATAATCGATCTATCCAACGTTTTTGTTTTGTTTCAGTTGAAACAGTTTTGTCCGTCTTAATTTTTTTTTGTTCATATAGGTCGAGTATTTTTTTTGTATATAAACTTCAACCATATGTCCGTATACTCTGCCTCTGCCCTTTAATATATGATAGATGTTACTAAATTTAGCCTAAATGACAAAATATAATACACTACAGAAAATTATATTCAATCATAATAACTAGGGCTGGGAATGTAATGCCCTATAAGACCCTAAAAAATGCACTTAAAAAAATACTTTAATGCCCTAAAAATTCTAAATAATGCACTAAAAAATGCAGGTAATTTTTTTTATTTTTTAATAAATTTAGTATAAATTTTGAATAATATTTGATTAAAAAAATTAAATTTAATTAAAAGTGATAAATAATTTTCCTAGGCTAAAATTCGTTCAATAACACCGTTCCGTCGGTAGAAAAAATATTTTGGCTTAACAAACGTACACAATTGACTCGCCGATGAACATTTTACTTTCGGCATTTTAAATTAAATAATTGGAACTAAATGCACGCGTGTTACAACTTACGACAAAAAACTTTTAATGAAAAATATCGTCAGCGGATTGTCGGATTGATATATTATAGTGATTCTAAATTTCTAAATAATATGCTTTGCCACGCCGCCAATCGGAAACTTGTCTACGATACGTCGATACGAGATACGAGTAGGTACTTACCTACTTTATTGTTTGTTATATCTTATAAAAAAAAAAATATATAAATTCATATAAAACTCGCGTTAGCGTGTAAAATCTTAAAATAAAATTTAATATTAATTAAGTTTGAATTTTGGATTCAAAACTCCAATAATGCCCTAGAAATCCCTATATAACACCCTAAAGAATGAAAAAATGACGTTAAAATAAAAAATTGTCAACAAATGCAAAATAAATGTTCTTATATTCTCCTTCAAAAGTACATGTTACGGATTTGTGACCAGACGAGCATCGTTCAGCAACCTCTGGAAAAAAATGAAAAGTGCATAGAAATCCCAGCCCTAATAATAACTATTTTAGATTCTGAGCGGAGCGAGGAAGCTAGTGGTTTTACAATAGTGATTATTTTTTTTTTATCCTGTATACATAATTTCTACCAGGAGGAGTGCATCGATTTAAACGTATAGTATCTTATCTTTTAGCAAATTAGATCAAGATGGTACTTTAGAAAGGTAATTTTTCGAATTTCTCAATAGTTATTTAATGTCACGGGAAAAACGACCGACAAATAACGAAAAACCGCTAAAAACGGGATTTTAATTTTTAACGCGTTGTTTATCACCATAGAAACGAATAAAAAATTGTGATGAATTTAAAAATATTAATTCAACTTACAGGCTATAAATAATAATAATAATATAAAATATCCAGACTGATAAACCGTCTCCGCTCAGAATCATTTTCGTATACAATGATATTATATCATTGAATTAAAATTTAATACAATCCATTATACAGTGACCTACTTGTAACAGCAGAGTGAAGTCCAATTACCCGCTTTTTTGTATATGAAACCAATGGCAACCCTATAAATAAACAAAAAATATTCATTTTTAAATATTAGATTAAATATTAAGTCTATAATTCAATATACGTATGCACAATAAATAATAATAACATGGTATGGGTTATTGCAACTAAAAAAGAAAATACCTACTGATCCTGAAATCAAAGAAGTTCCTAAAGTTGTGAACTGGAAATTAACCTGACATTGTGACTTACTAATTTTATTTGACATCGTATTTATAAAAAAATGATAAACGTATAATACATAGATATTGACTACTAGAATATAGGATAGAAAATTATAGGTTTTAATAAAAATGTATTAACCCCATCATATATATACCTATTACTATATATTAAGTGGTATTAAGAAATATTATAGAATAGGCATGTAAAAACTCGTGGGAAAATATATTTAGTTGAATCTCATTATATTTTCATACATTTCGTTACAGATTTTGTTTTACCTACATACTGCAAAAATATAAGTATAATTTTATCGAAATATAATTCTCACAGATTTCATAACATCACTAGGTTAGCTGGTTAGGTTAGGTAGTATAATTTAAAATGTATTGCATTAGTGCAATATTCAAAACATTGTGATTGTGATTTTGTTCACGTGTTATTGGTACATTGTAAATAATTTTTTTAGAAAGGTTAATTTTTTTGTTTTTATATTTATTTTTATCCTCGTCCCTTGATCACTAATCATAATTGATTGTAAAATATACATAAATTGTTACGAATATAATGAAGTTGTTCAGGTTATGCTAGGTATTATACATTGGATTGGAGCATTGGTCCTTGATTTTATAACAATACAGATTACACTCTTATTGTCATTTCATTTATTCAACCTTCAAACATTGTCTTATTACTATACTTTGTTTCTACTGGAAAATCAAAGTGTCTTGTAAAGGTTCATCTATTTTTAATTACTTTTATAATCTTAGCTGATCAAGGCATATTAAGTGTATAATATAGGTATTGGTTAAAAAAAAAATTTATGTCATATATTTTTTGAGTATCCAATATCACCAACATCATAGGATATCAATAGTTTGTATTTAAAAGACTAGGAAATTCCCAGTCATTTACTTAATAGTTAAACAATTTTGACGAAGATTTGAGACATTTTGTTACTCGTGTGTTTACTATACACATCCAAACGCTCAAAATATTTAGATCAATTTTAAGCTATTTAATATTTATACTACGATTCTATTCATACCATTTTACGGTACATTGGTATAGACTTATTAGTTATTAGTTAATATTCAGTTATATTAAATGAAATAAATAAATAATATTATAATCTAGGTATGCAATTTGTTTTGGCAAAAATTAGTTCAACTTCCTTATTACTAATACAAATAAAAATAAAAATATACATTATACATACAGTAAAATATCCTAAGAAATATAGGTGGAGAAAATGTCTCCGCTCAGAATTGTTTTTCGTATGCAATGATTTATCATCAAATTCAAATTTAACACATCCATTACATCAGTGATATACAAATTGATGCGTAAACTCGATATCTACTATACAGCAGAGTGAGCACTCGATATTATTTGTAAATTTATAATATATGTATTTTGACTAGCTGTTTTATTGACGTTTTATCGGTACATTTTTAATTTTCATTGTGTGCAACTAAAATAATATTATGCACCACCGGATCTCATGCTTTGTATTATTTTTTGAATCTTATATAGACAATAGTGATTACCTACAATTTATTATTAAATATTTAAATGCTTTATTTTTTTAAACACACACAGATAAAGTGACGTCTATTGTTTGTTTAATTGACTTCGTACATGATGTTTTCAAAGTATTTATTTTTATTAAAAAACATCGTAAAAAAACTGGGTTTAAATTAGACAAGCAAATTTTGTGAAAAAGATGCAACTTTATATACTTAATTGAGTAATTTTCATGCAGAAATATATTTTTTACATAGAATATTTAAATAAGAGATTACTCATTAAGTGATTAGTAAGTATTAAACAGTTTATTTTAATGACTATAGCCTATAATCAATTATTGCATACGTAATTGCTATTTATTAAAAATTATTTTAATACTATTATTCCTTGTAATATTTCATATCTACTTCTTAAATTACACCGAAGTAAATACATAGAGTTTTTTTATAGGAAGTATATTAAAAAATAATGAATAAAATAAAAAAATAGGTTTATAGTTTATACTTAAGGTATATTTTGTAAGTTGTTGTATCTAATCTTATTTATGTTTATCAATTATTTTACGATTTTGAATTATTATTCAATTCAACATATATATTATACAGCATAAAGTAACTTAAGTGTAAATAGTCTTAATATAGTTTTAATCTTCATTACCCATAATTTGGGCCATTGGATACAGTTCTTTGGAAATGATAAGTTTAAATTATAGAAAAATATGGTAGTTGAATGAATTATGATTTATTATAAATTACATCTCATAGATATTATGGCGTACTGTATACTATAGTATTTTTAATATCTTTTAAAAATCCTCGTTTTTTTTATTCAAAAACTAGAAATTTGTATAGAAGCTTAATAAAATTATATTATTGAAATCTTTTTTTATGATATGGTTCTTTAACTATTATTAGGTACAATAGTACAATAAGACATGTTCTAAATCGTTTTAGAACGATTTTATTATTGATTCACAATTTTCCAATACAACATTAAATTTACTCATTGATAATATTATATGAATAGGTGAGATTGATAAATAATGTATCATTTTTATTTAATTTATTCATGATTATTTTGGTAAAAATAATAAATTACGTAATATTTTAATATATAAAAACAGAGTATACTATTAGAGAATTGTTCATTTTTGATCTTTAGTATAAGGAGGGAGGGGTCAATAAGTCAATGTTATTAATAATTTATTAATCATCAATTTAAAAAAAATGTATGATTTGAATATTTTTCCATATGATAATTTATGGTCAAGATTCAAGGTTATAATAATCATTTTGAATCACTTCCATTAAATCTCCTATAGTTTATCGAAAATACATTGTGAATTATGTAGGTACATCATCGTATGTAATTGTATGTTTAAACGTTCAAAAAATAAAAAAGTTAGTCATTGTATGTGTATAATATATTATCAATTTTAAATTTAAAGGTTTTATATAATATATAAATACATAAGCTACATCAAAGTTCAGTAATTAAAGTTATTATTGTATCCTGAATTCTGAAAAAATTAAAAATTAAAAAATAGGAAAATATTGGAAAACTAACTTTGCTGTATAGTTGTTAAGTATACCTCTTCCTTGAGTATACTCGTCTCAAATAAGAGTAACCCCTGGTGGTGACTTATTTTCGCCCGGTTTGGACAAACCAAATCCATCATTTAAATCGGTTTCATCGTCAACTTTTGTTGGCCGTGGCCAAAAATGAATTACCGTGTAATCTTATAAAACTGCAAGCTGTAGGCGGGTTTTAGAACAATAAACTATAAAGTGACGCTCCCGAGAGAGATAGCCGTGTTTGGCTTGTATACCTATGAGTGGTAAGCCACACCCATTGCCGCCGCCGTCCGCAAAAGCCCGCCGCCTAAGGTTACTCTTTTTTGAGACAGAGTATACTCAATGACTAGTACACTTGTCATCTATTAAACAACAGTGAGAGTTCCTTGATTTTTTTCTATTTTCTAATATTTCGAGATAGGGATACAAAAATGACTTAAATAATTTATTCAAGAACTAAACTTCTACTTATGTAGTTTATGTATATTTTATATATGAAAACTACAAATTTAAAATTTAAACTATATAATATACCCATATACCTATAGTACCTATACCTAAAAAGACTAAATTGTTTGTTTATGAAAGTTTAAGGTTGAAAGTGATGTAAATAATTCATGAAGTAAACTAAGTGACTTGAATCAAAGTGATTCAAGAAAATCTAAATAATCTGGAATCTTCACCTTAAATTGGTATGGTTTGGGTGAATATAATATAATGTGTTAAATTTGAATTCAATGATAAACTATTGCATACAAAAAACGAATATGAGTGGAGATATTCTGACAGTCTAAATATTTCTTAGGATATTTTATTATATAGTTATACTTATATTACCTAGTAAAAAGAAGGTTGAAGTTAAACTAATTTTTGAAAAAAACAAATCACTTATATTATATTATTTTATATTAAAGTGTACCTGTTTGTTATTAACTTATAAGTCAATACTGACGTACCAGAACCAGTGCTTATCCGAGATAAATATAATTTTATCTAGATAAAAATAAAGATAACTAAATTATTTATTTATCTAGATAAAGATGAAAAAAAATTTTTTATCTAGATAAATTATCGGATAATTTTTTTTATATTGGTTTATGGCACTCTCCGTAAGCTCGTAGCATAGCAATATAGAATAACTTAATAGTATATTATCGAAAATGTCGACAGTTATTAGTAAATACCTATTACCTACTTAATAAATTACTTAATTGTCTACCTATAAATTATAATAAATATAAAAGCCGTTAAATAAATTAAATTATCTGGATAAATTCATCTAGATAACGGTGATTTTTATCTTAGATAGCTGTGTAAATTAATAATCTCTATTTATCTAGATAAGATAAAAGATAAAAGAATATTTATCTAGATAAACTCAACATTGACCAGAACGGTATAAATAGGTTTGAGATAGAAATATAGTTTAAAATGAATCTAAAGATATTGAAAATGTTATTGTGTTAGCAAAATATGATAGCATACGTGCAATACTTTCAAGTCCTCGTGAATATTTTGAACTACAAATAATATACTATCATATGTATAATGTCTAGAACAATAATTAAACTAAACTATTCATAGTTTTTACTCTGTACTCTTAGCCCTTGAGGTGTTGAAAATGTAAATAATTAAAATAAGTTAATAAATAGATAAATAGAAAAATAATAAAAAAAAGTTTTAACAATTTCGGTTATTTTGAGAAGTACTGTGAATTTTATGGCCCCTTAAAGTTTCAACTAGATCTTTTTTGCTACCAGAAACCATCCTCAAAGTTGAAAATCGTAGAACCAGACTAAAAAAAAAATTTAAACACATGTCATTGTAAAACCAATACATCCAACGCTCCACTCACATTAGGTACTTAATAATATAATGTGGAATTTTTTTTTTAAATTCAAACAACAACTTTAATATTTGATCAAAAAGCCATAATATAAAAGTTAAAGTAAATTCTATAAATTATTTAGTACTTACTCGTATAATTGATTACCTATACTTACATAAATATTTAGATTAGAATTATGATAAAAACAATAAAAAATACAATCGATTACTTTATCTACATTTTATCATCGTATTATTATAGCTGTTATAGTTGGTTGTTATTATTAGTTTTTTTTTTAGTCGAGAATGGGACACAGTAACACACCTTAGTTAGTTTAAGTGTAATTAATAAATTAATTCTTGTAAAATTAATAAAAATGTTTTGAACATAGTAATAAAAATAATAAATAATAATGCTGTTTATATTTAATGGTATGAGTGAGTTTTTTACATTATTTTTTAATAGTATTGTAAGTAATAACAATAAATTCTGAATATTCATGGACTAAAACTAAATCAAGTGTACAATTAAATTATAAATAATAATAATTATTATTTATGATATCATATAATAATATATAGAAATAGGTAGGTATAAAAGTATGAATAGTTAAAAATAAAATACCTTTGCGCAAGTAAAGTTTAAAATTTGTAATTTTCTTTTTTTTTAATTATCATAGATGCATTATATAATATATTTTAATTTAATTTTCCATTTATTTTTATCTTACAATTATACACCTTTGCCTGGAAGATTTCTTTAATGAACTTAGATGTTTAAATTTTAAATGTAACGTTTTGGGAAATGTCCTTGTTTGATTGTTGAAAATAATATGTTAAAAAATTAAAATACACGATGAGAGTTAATTGAAAACATTTAATGACTAGGAATTAAGTAAATATATTATAATTAAATATTTTAAAGAGTGAAAAAATAATTTATATAAAGACGAATCTATTTTTTGAGGTTTGAAGATTGCTATATTGAAGTTGTAATAAATTACATACATAATAAATAATAACTATATATTATTATTATATATTAAATAATTATAATTGACCTCCAATAATTTTCAGTTTTTAGTTTTTATAAGTTACATTGTTAAATATAATCGAATCAAACAATTTTGATAGGTACTTAACCAAAAATGAATACAAAATAAAGTTAAATATCTTGTAAAATATTAATACTGTACGGTAATTATCAAAAGTTTATACTTGTGAACTTTAAATATAATAACATAATAAACATATTTGTCAATAGGTAATTGGATAACTGATTTGTAGTTGGTAAATAAAGTATACACACATTTGTTCTATATAGTAGATTATTTGAAGGCCATCTTGATCTCAAGGACTGCATAGTGAAGTTTCTAGATGCCCAACTATTGAACAATAACTTTTTATTTTTTATTTCCGTATATTATTTTCCCTCAGTGACTCGTTAAGTTAAAATCCGGTATAATAAAAGTGTACGTATACAATAGTAGTTACAAACTAATTTTTTAATTGGTGTATGAACAAAATATAAGGAGTCTTGTAATGAATTTTCAAACTTATTGAACAAGCCAAACATTAAAAAAAATAATCGAAAAAGTGACAAAATATTTTGAAAATTTTATCATGTACCATAACATAATTTGAATCATTTACAGTCATTCATTTTTGAGTTAGGTACACAAAAAAAAAACATAATTGATTTTGTCAAAAACTAGATTTGCGTAATTATCGGCATTAAGTTGAAAATGGCAATAGTGATAACTCAGGTTTGTAGGGAGTACTAATTTGTATTTTTTTATATCCTTAAAGCACTAATTGAGCACTAAAAATTTTCAGTATAGCGGGAGTTAGTGCTATCCATGCTCCCATTATCCCCCTCCCCTGAGAAATCTTAGCTGGAAGTAAGTTGTATATCAATAGGGCGCGGATTTTTATGTAATAAAAAAGTCATTATATTATGTAAATATGTATGTTCTTATTTTTGCCAAAAGATGTACATATTAAATACGTGAAATATTTTACAAATAAGTTAATTTAATTTAATTTTTCATTATTTACCATTTTTGTAATGATCATATACAAAAGTCAAAAAGCACAAAAAAGTAGAAATTGTTAGAACAGTATTCGGCTATTGCTAACTAAGTACTGATTGGCTCAGGTGTAAGGTATAAATTAAAATATAATTCCTTAAATTGTAGTACTATACTAGGAGCTTTTAGAAATACTTTTTTTACAGTCGCGATTAATGAATTAACTAAGGGAATCTGTAATCTAACTGTTTCAGTTACACGGAGAAATCCGTGTGCTACACATGTTAAATGTAAAATTTTTAGATAACATTTTGTTGGAATTTTTCCAGCTTTAAGACTATACGGAAGAGCATCCGTTAAAAAACAAAAAACCGTTTTGGTACTTTGTGCCTTGTGGCCATAGCAAAGCTATTGTATCATTAAAAACTCTTACAATTGTTTGATGATTGCACTTGATATAATTTCAATATCATTATAACTAATATCAGATTATAATTTTTAAGTAATAAAACCTACACTTTTCTTATTTTTACAATATTGGTTTATGTATTTGGCCCATCACAAAACTTAGTACTGTTACGTGGTATAGCAACTATAAAGCGTTGCCTATATTTGATAACGTGTACCTATTATACTAAAGTACCAAATGTAGGAATACGTGAGGATTTTGATATTAATAATAATTAGACAAGTCTTAAACACGAAGACACTTTGTTATATCGACTACAAATTACAACTTAACGTAGATATATTGAAATAAAATATTAGTATGATATATAAATGCACTTTCTGATGACCTGACTCCTACGAAGTATAACGTGACTACTTCGGCATACTTATAATAATATGTAGCAGGTCGAAAGAGTATTATTACAAATGTTGTAAGGTAATCAAAAGTAGTTATAGGTATTTATAGTATGTTGGGACTCCGTGATAATACATAACGAATGTAAGATGACACACTCCTGGGCCCTAGGATATATATATATATTAATAAAACATAAATACTGTTATAATGATTTTCATTATTACGGTACCACTAAGTAGATATGTTTACATGAGTTTACTCCGTAATTAAATATAAGCACCCAAGTACCTTTTTTTTTGCGCGGTATCGAGGACCGGAGAAGGTACTAAGTTTTCCAATACTTTTCCTCCAGCCCCCATCGTTTATTGAAATAAATCAAATACATAATATTTTTAGTAGTTGTAGGCCAATCTCCTAGTCACTACTATTACGAAAATAATACAGTTATATATGACAGTGCGGGAGCCTCTACTCTTCCAAGGTAGCCTTCGGCTACATAAATGACTTAACTATAGGGTTTCGGGATAACATGCGGTCTGAGCTGAAACACCAACGGTCTTCGTGGACATAGTGGGTGGCCGGTTCGGACACAATAAGGACAGTTAATCATCGGAGACTCTTTTCGCTCCTCCGGATTGTTTTCTGAGCCCTGCTTGTGTGCGACCCTCTGTAGTCCAGCGGTCTCGCACGCTATGCAGCGGTCGTCCGCCTCCTTGCAGTCCTCCGTAGAGTAGGCACCTAAGTATCTAACTTAAGAGATTTTTCTTAAAACATTAAAGATACAGTGACTAGTGAGTTTGAATATATGTGTTCAAAACACTTGGTTTCGTTATGAAGTTGTCTAATAAAATACTTTATAATATTATGCTCTTGTCCGCTCAATACTGTAGGACTAGCAAGAATTACGGTTGTGGTGTGTGAGATTCCTAAACAGCTAGCGAGTAATGGTAACTTAAGAAAGAACAGAGCAAGTTTTTGCGTTTTTCAACTTACGTATACTAAAAATGCCGCCACTTGTCCGCCACATGATTATGATTAGGTAGAAAATATACTTGTCGTATTTTGGTTGAACGAAGATGCACGCAGGTGTTAGGTTCATTGAAGGATTGTTAAATGACAAAATTGAATCTTATCTGCACATGTATCATGAATATTCTGTTTTAAAGTCCTCAGCGTTCAACGCGAACCACTGTTGCTTTTTACGTCTCAGATGCCGCACCAGCTATACCACTAATTATTTAGCAAATGAGCCACTCTGAAATAAAATAAATGCAATCGTGTAATATTATTAATAAATTATTAATGAATGACGACGTCGATGTGAACTCAAATTTTCAATCTTAAATTTTTGTTTTTAGTTACCTATGTCATAATGATTATTTAAACAATGTTAAGTTTATTCTTCAAAATGTTTGTCATTGCAATGTTAATTTAGCAGTTAGCTTGTTGTTGTTTAGTATTAAACTAATTATAAAATATGGACAGTGAAATAGTACATATCTATGTACAAAAGGCCTAGCTAATTAAAACAGTAATAAACAAATCAATCATGTTTTTCAAATGAATACCATTACCCAATAGTTATTACTATAACACTTTGAAATATAATAACATAACAATATGGAGATACTAGATAGTAGATACTATTATATTATATTATATGCAACACATTCGAGTCATTATACAATATTATTATTACCATTATTAATATTTAATAATACATAAAATCATAATATTATGTTTTCGCGCATTTACAGATAACAAGGTCGGTGTCGAACATTTCGGCGATGCGCGGCAAGAATGAATCGACGATGATGACGCCGACGCGCGGCTTGTCGGAAGTGGCGAGCGCCGAAATGTCGTGTTATGGCGTGTTCCGCAAACTGGAATCCGTCCGTGGCGGGGGAGAGCGCATCACAGCCGGCCGGCCGCCGCAGTCACGACTGTCCGTGGCCGTGCCGTCATCGCCGATAACGCCAGTCAGTCCGCGAGTGTCAGCGTTCGCGTATGTTACCGCAGCGGCCGACGACGACCACGACTGTTGTAATTTTGACCGGGAAACGTATTCGGTGTACGGTTGTGACGCGGCCACGGCGGTTACTACGTCGACCACGGCCACGGTTACGACGGACGCGGCTTCCACTGGTGGCCGCGACGACTGCGGGCTGAGCGACTTCGGCGGTGCGGTTGCTTGGGACGACTACGACTACTGCTGTAGTGCGGCCACCGCGGTGGATACAACGGTCGATCTCCGTGGGGGCGCAGTCGCCCCATTCAGTCACACCCCAATGGGCTCGACCACCAAGCTCGTGGGGATCGATGCCAACAGCGATGACACGCCAAAGGTACGTACCCACTAAGATATCAATAAAATACCCAGATGATCTGATGATCCAAATAATCAGTATGTATAAGTAGTGTCATTATTGTCCAATGTCCATTATTGTCATGTGCCATATTATACTCGTCGATCATATTTGTAATTTTTATATGTACGTATTATTCGTGTCCGTCGAGGTGTCCATTATTATTTATTACTGGTAGACATTCGTAAATTGGTAGGTATATCAGAGTTTTTGCTTTTATTGCTAACCTATTCTTTTAATGTCTTTAAAGCAATTGTTTTCCATTTATAGTCCACTCGCCTTTTCGATATGGTGAGGTGCGCAGTACTGCGCAAAACATTGAGGTTAAATCCTAACTTAACTGAATCTATACATAAATACATAATATATGTTCAACCACCGCGGGGTACAGACCACCGCACGGTTGGGGATGGAGTTAAAAGTATTTATAACTATATTGGTATACTTAGGACAGTTAGGAATAAACTACACATGACATAGGTATACTTGTATTGTCAATAAGCAGAGAACGTATAACTTTAAGGGTAAAAGCGCGCCACGCGCAACAAGTGTAGGTATGATATTTTAAGTGCACTACACGTGGATCTGTTTTGATTGGTTATATAAGTGTTTTGTGTTTTCATAGATACAGTGTTTGACACACCTTTGTGTTGTAATGTTTGTCCCAAACACACAATACACATCATCATTATTTGTTTCTCAAATGTAAATCAGTAAATATCGTGTATCATAAGATATGAGTATACAATGTTGTTCAACGTATTATGTTTGTCTGTCTCCAACTTTGCAAGGAGTGCATTTAGGAGCGTACTTAAAGTAATCCGCGAATGTTCCACTATTAATTATTAATTAAACGAATTGATCACGCGCGGTTTTGGGACAAGAACGAGTTATAAATGTATAATAGTAATTATTAGGTATATATATCAAGTGAAATTAAAATAATATATGTTGATATTTCTATAGTAATTTGACTCGTTAAACTGCAGCAAGTTGCATTTTTTTGTACATGAATTTTTAAATATTATTATTATATTATATAAAAAATGTAAACGTACTTAGTATTAAAATACACTATTTGTCAACACAATCAAGGTTACAATAAAAAATTTCACGTACATAATGTTAGTAACGATTTGGTTATTAATTTGTCTGTAGTTCTGTATATATCAAACATCTTGAAAATGTATTACGTAAATCAAAATACTATCCATGCATACGGAATGTGCCGCTGCTGGCAAAATTGAATTGAACTACAATCAATAGCGGTTTTATAGTTTGAATAATTTGTTGTTATTTTCCGTTAGAAACTAATTGCATATCTTCAGGGCTTAAAAACCAAACAATAGTAGGTCTAATAAAGAAAATACCATACATTAATATAACTCCCTACCCGCGTATGCATATAGCGCATAGCTACTAAAATCGTCAGGTTCTAATGTTGGTAGGTACCTACTTGAGTTACGTAGTCAAATTATCAATAAATTAACCGTTATCAGACAGGTAAGCTGAAATTGGTAATTTACCTAGTCAAAAAGCGATCGCGATGACCGATTAGGAATAGGCTTTGATGCATTTGCGTATTATTACTAGTCGATCGTACCGTATGCTAAGGAAGCACAAAATATTATGTTTCAAGAAAGTGTAATAAAAAAAAAGAATAATTCTTTTAGAGCATGTATTATGTGCATTGTGCATACTACAATTTTACAGTTTCTAGAACATATTTTACAATTTTAAGCACATTCATATTTTACGGGAAATCACACTATCTGAACCGAATTTTGGGTTCGATCACCGTAAAACCTTTAACTATAATAAGTAGTAGGTGCTTATATACCATATAGTTAAATAGCTTCATGCGCGGCGGCCTTGACAAGGCGAAATTGCACAGCTCGTTAAACTCTGCGGACCGTGACCCACACAAATCTGTTTATTCAAATTATTTTAGAAAAAACAAACTCTAAAAAATAAATGGAATTTTTTTGGTTTACTCGATTCGTTTTCTGAATAAATATAAGGAAACATCACAGAAATCATGGGCGTAGTAAATTTTCAATGCGTACAAAAATCACGTAATATTTTAGGGTTCATAAAAAACATATGTATTATTTTTGGAAGTTAATAATGTTATTGTGCTGTAGGAGTTCTTTAATAGTTCTGTAGAACCAACTTTTTGCTTATCTCATATTCCCATTTGTACAAATTCATAATCCTCAGTAATAATTGGTTAAGCACATTGTATATACATTGTTCTAGAAACGACCAGCGATATATATATATCATATGGGTATTATAAAATATTATAGAGAAAAAGTATTCAATATAATAAAATATAATATAGATAGGTATTATTGTTTTAAGTTCTTAATAAATCATCAATATAAATAATGTCTGGTTATTTTGAATTTTGATATATTTGTCTTCTGCGTAAAGGATTATGGCGAGTAACTAATGACTAATATTACATACGGCGAATAATAGTAGGTACAATAGGTTTTATTGTGACATGTGGTTTTAGATTACTATTGATATTACACTTAATTTTTAATTGTTTGATGAATTTTTATATCGTTCTAACTCGTCGTCTTGTTACAATACGATATATATAATATGATAAAATATGGTATATCGTATAACTCGATATTATAATGGAAGTAATAAAATGTTAATGCACATTTTTTACGTTTAAATGGGTACCTACCTAGGTACGTAAAAATATATTTTATCGATAAACAAGATAAAATTCCGTCTGGTTCGTAATTGATTATTTTCAAACTATATGTCTAACAGTCAAACTTATAGTTTCCTTTAATTTTAGGTCGTCTGTACTCAAAATCTTATATTTTTATATAAATAAACCGATAGTTTGTGTATATGTATTGTTTAAAGGTTGCGCAGTGCTCACTCATCCAAAACCTCTTACTCCATCTTCGATTCCTCTTTTATCGATATTTTGTAACTCTTTAAATATTATACAAAACTAGAATCACCAAACATAATATTATATTTGTTCGAGTTTGTTCAAAAGCACCAATAAAGTCTAATATTCTATAGTCTATACTTACGAACCTAACCAACGTCATACCCGTTCTAATGGCTGCAAATTAAGTTATAGATATGACATAGTACTATAAAAAGTCATCCATGTTTGCACTCGTAATTTCGAAAAGATAATTTTTTCATTACATCATAATTATTTGTAAAACAATGTTTTTAGAAAAAAGTGATATTTATCTCAATTTTTAAGTTTTTAATTTTTTGACTAAAAACATACAGTTTTAATTTCATATCCAGAAGCAGAATATTTTTCGTAGTATTTCGATACATACAAATCGAATTTCAAACGAGTAGTTAATTAGTTATAACTTATTATAGTATTTGAATTTTAAAGTTTAGATGAGCGGAATATAGTAGTGTAAAGCACTTTTAATGATGCCTAAGCCTAGTCATTGTAGGTAGGTGCCCCATCAATAATGATAAAAAAAATATTGTTTTCGTCCCGATGACGCATGGCGTGTTCATTATATACGCCCTTAAGACGAACCATACGAATTTAATATTATATAACCAAGTTATCATTTTGTTTCATATAGTTTTTCCTTGTTAAAATTAATATTCTGTAGACGACGGTACGTGCCGGTCATTGTTCGTGTGATAGTGTGACACCATTTGGGCACGAGCCTCTCTCCGTTTTTTTTAAAAACAATTTTTTTTTTTATAGTCCCGATTTACATTCTATTTCCTTCCATGTATAATATATATAATAAAGGATATGTAGGCGATTCGTAATGGTTATCGTCTTCGTGGTAACTACCAAGGTCCTCTTCGGACTAAATACTTAAGTATATTATTATTACCGTCAATGCGAGGAGCGAATAACAAAAAGGGCGCACTATACACACGCTGTATATATAATAATATACACCTGTAGGTAACGGAGGCGACTGCAGCTGACTGAGGCGCGGTGTGTGCACTGTGCATAGTACATATATATTATATATATACGCTATTCGATTACAATGGAATGGTGCGTGTGTATACATATATATATATATATAAACGCTATTTGATTACAATGGAATGGTATGTGTCGTACGTACATATGCACGACCGACACGAAAATTAAAAATTCTCATTACAAACCGTATAGTCTGTATACGCGATGTCAATGTCAACGTGAAACGGTGCTTATTGTGCCGGTGCGCGCCTACAAAAAATATAAACGAAAAGATGACAGCGTGCGCAACAAATATAATATATTATTATTATTATTAATAATATTATATAGCACCTCTATAGTTTATATATACATCGACACATATAGTATAAGTGGTTATACGTGTGGCGACGTAGCGTATCAAAAACCCTGTGCTATTGTCGTGCTAGTATCGAATGCAACTAGGTATATAAGTCATAATAGTGAAGCTGTGTATGTTTGACGCCTGTGAACAATGGATAGAGTGATTTTTTTGGGCAGGGGGAATGCAGCACATCGGATATCCTCCCCTCTTCGACGCCTCACTCGGCCCGTTCAGTATACAAAACAAAAAAGATGAAAGAGTTTATACTCATTATTTCGAAGAGATGTAATTTTTTTGAAAATATTTTTATTACCTACATCTCAAAGCAAAATGTTTGAAAAAAAATTATAGTTTTGTAATTTTTTATCGTTTTTATTTTTTAAGTTTTTACTATTTTGAATGGAAATGGATACATGTTTAAAATTATACAATTTTTATGAGTGGAGTAGAATAGCACTGGGGAGACCCGGGAAATGTTATTTTACTACTCTACTTATCTTAACTTAATATATTTTTAACTAAAAAAGCTAACTCGTTTGACGAATATTCTGCTTCGGTGTATGAAATTAAAGATTTATGACGCACGAAAAGTAAAGATTTAAAAAATGATAACGATAAAAAATTACAAAACTATAACCTACCTACCTAAAACCTTTTATATAGATTTCTCTATTAATCATTTTAATTTTATTTTATTTTCGGATTGTGCTTAGATTTTTAAATGTGTTAATAATTTGGAGGGTGCCGAACTTTAGTAAAAAGATCTTAATAGAATCTTCAATAGATGCATTCTAAAGTATCTAAATGATATGTATCTTAAATTCTTAATATAACTATTTAAGCAGAGTGTAAATTTATTTCTTTTAGTTATAACTTATAACTTTTCTGGTCATATTTTATTTCGCTCCTCTCAAATCAAAGATTTTCGTGTAATATTAGACAATTGACCTATTTTAAATCCGCATATATTTTCAATATAGAAATAATATCTCCGTATTTATAACTAAATAAAACGCACATTTTTACGATTTTAATGGCTCATTTACACAACACGTTTTTTTAAAACCATTATTCGTTTAAAAATAGAATATGAATATATTATTTAAGAAACTTATAGATTATAGTATTAGTAATTATGCTCCAAGTGAAGAAATTCAAAATAAATGTATAAATAAAATATTTTCGTCAAAATTAATTTCAACAAGCCTCCTCAATCAGGTTATGACAATATCCTCAAATACCTAAATTTATCATTCTTTAAATATAAAAAATATGTATTATATGTAAATGAATTCCCTATACAAATTAATGAACAATAACATTGACGATTTCTTCTTACTTAGTCAAATTAATTTTATAAAAAAAAACATAACGTCCATGATTACTATAGATTTTACATTCCACAACTTCCAAAAATATATATGTTCACTCACTTATAAATATTTTGTTATCTGATGCTAATACACAAGATAATATTACGTATATATCTTTTTAAATGATAAACTTCATTTTTTACCATACAATTTATTAACATAATATGTAGATATCTGTCAAAATATATTGTTTTGTTCTATTTTGTATTATTAACTTAAGTTACTATTTCATATGTAATCTTCTAACTAATGTCATATTGTACACATCATTGTATCAAATCTAGACAACTGTCCGTTTTTTTATAAAAAAAATTAATAAAATAAGTTTTTTTCAAAAATTTTGTTTAGGAATGACATCAAATTATATAAAAATATTATTTCCAATATGTAGTGAGTGTAAATGGATCACTTTGTACGTAGCCTAGAGTACATCTATGACATGTACACACGGTATGTGAGTGAGTCGACGTAAACAATAGGTTCAGTGTATATTTAGTACATGCGTTGGATACTTAGATGTATACGTACTCTCGAGGTAGTGGTTTAGGCGCAAGTAAACAATCGCCGGTCTGTGATTCAATTTCTAACTTCTACCTACAACTATCGTCGTTTTCGGCACAGTTATACATGACTTTCGTTTTTTTTTTTTTTTGAGAATAATGATTTTTATTTTCTTCTTAATAAATAATTTTACCCGGCTACAGAGTGTGTGCATTTTGCATTGTTATCAAAGTAAATCGTATGTATTATATTATAAACTTAGTGATTAGTTTTTTGTGAGATTTTTGTAATAGTTTCAACTCTAAGTGGAAATATTCTTTCCTATTATATTTTCCTCGTGTGTATCGTGTACGATATGCTTAGTAGTTTTTGTCTTGTTATTAATTATTATTTTTTATACATGATGTATTAGTGTTTCTCAATCTTTTTAGCACTGTGGCCCAAATGTCCACATAGTTTTACAGGACAAAAAGTTTTTAAAGTTATTGATCTATATTTATTTCTGTCACGGTCGCGGTGATGAGAAAAACTGGTTGGTGAAAGTTCGATAATTTATTGGTTGTCGTATCGCGATAGTCTTTATGACATACCGACAATATACGTTGTTCGAACAAACATGATAATAGGAATAATATGATGGTTTCCGAGTAATTTTTAGGGTTTGTAATACTTCAATTCTTTTAGGTTATACAACTTAGAAACTTTAACTTTTCGCGTCTCACAGTTTGAGAAACGCTGATGACTGAACTTAAAATTTGCTAGGTATGTGTTACAAGGTAGATACCTAATGGTAATTGCAAGTAACTCGATAGTCGATAGGTAGGTACAAGGTTTTACGCAATCTAGTTTGTTTTTGGAATCGATTTTAAATATAATATATATGCCCTACATTATGTAATTTATATTAGATAGGTACTTATCATAAATTGGTGGCAGTATTTACATGGGCGTAACTAGGATTAAATAGTTACAATGGCTAGAGTCTTAGACAATTATTAAGTTCAAAATAAGCCGTAGAGTCAAAAGGACACCTTTGTCATTAAAACATTTTTCTCAACAATATTAAATGTAACCAATAAAATACGTAGTTACCAACTCATATAGTTTGTATTTTGCAGTAAGCACATGTCATATTTTACAATATTATATATGCCTATATTTAGAAGTGAATACTTTTAAAATATCATTATCAATGATAATTTATCCACTGATATACTGTGATACAACTACCTACCTATATAGTTTACCTGGTCAGTTTAGATAATAATGTACTAGTACCTATATGATCTAGGTTTTATTGCCGATTTCTTATACCTGCAATGTAATATTTTGAAATGTGAAAATTGGTGACTTTTTTATCAAAGAGGTCCATTTTACAATTTCATCATTGATAAGAACCAAATATCCATGTATTTTATTAAAATATAATTTTTTTTTGGTTATTGTCATATCACATTTTAATGAACAAATTGTACTTTAACACTGACCTCTGTGATTAGAACAGTCAACCATTTGCTAACTTCAGCAAGCCAAGTCTGCTATGTAATTTAATTATATATATAAGAATTTATCATTAATCTAATTATATTTTTATGTTTATTACCTATAGCTATAGATCACTAAGTCTATTTTGTGACATAATGGACCGTTCGACCATTATGTGCGTTTCGATATTACCTTCAATTTTCATACAAAAAAAAATAATAATGTTTGTGTGCTACAATTGTTTATTTAAAAATTGGAATAACCAATTATCCCCATAAACATCCAAATTATTAATATTATATACCTATTATATATCTACATCATTTATGCAACTATTAATTATTAATAGGTACCTTCACATTAAAATATCAAATGTTTGGCAATGTGTTTTTTAAAAACCAGTACCCTCAATTGTCTATAAATATTTTTCTCTGGGTCAAAAAACTTGAAAATTTAATAAATTTAATCAAAAATTCTATTTATATACATATATATATGCAATTTTCCTTTGTAGACATTTCAAGTTCAATTTTGGACGAAATTACATAATATTATTTAAACTAAGAATACTTAATAATGTTAGTTATTTTGTTGTAATTCAAAAATATCATTGGTGGAGATTTAACGTATATTATACATTTTGTTATACGCAATGACTTTAACAAACATTTGGATTTATTTTAAGCTATTGCGTATTTATCCTATGAAATTATTCACATTGTTCTACAGAAAGGTGGTATTGAATAAATACCGAATAAAAATAATACAATATGATAGAAATATAAAATTATAATAATTACATATTAATTAATATAATAAATTCAATGTTTTTGGAAAGAATTTAATCTATCGTAATATTAATAGCAAAATAAATTACTTTAATAACAGTTTAAAAAACATATAATGAAATATACTTGATATACGCTGTAAAACGGCAAACAATAATAAATCATTGATTTAAAATTAAACACATTCATTACAGTGACCATATAAACAAAACAAATAATTAACTACACGCCTAGTGCACAACAAAGTGATACCCATTTGCTCACCTTTTTTTTGTTATTGATTATCATTACCATTTGAAAAACTGTTGTTATTTTTTACCTCGACTCGGACATTCAAACCGTTATTACTGAATAAATAGCTTTTAAAACTTATAGAATTGTAAATGTCCTAAAACAGTATTATCAACAATTATTAAAAATATTCACCACATCAGTATCTTACACGTTTCTTTATACGTTGACTCCTCGGAGAATATTTTCACGTTGTAATCAGTATAATGAGTAAATTTAACTATGTGATTTATTATTTTTCCTAATTTAACGAATCATCTTTTTAAATACGAGACAATAATAGTAATGCTTAGAGAGATTTATTATAGAGAATTAATGTACGTTAATAATTGTATATTATTGTGGGGGTTACAAGTGTTACAACATAATGGAAAACTTATGTTTTCTACGCCCCATAATAAAAAAAAGTGTTCTTGAGAACCCCGTTGTTACCGTATATTTTAATATTTTACAATTGTTTCAATAACAATATTGGTTTTTTATCATTAATTTATTATTTATAAATATATTTAAGAAAATATTAGATATTGTTTTATCCTGTGTTATTTTTAAATTAATTTTATTAAAGAAATCTTCAAAACGGCGGAATAATAATTCATAAATAAATAATTTATCGATTTTTTAAAAAGTATTTTTTCATAAACAATACTTGTCGATTTAACGAGCTCATCAATATGTGCGTGGAGAAGAAGAAAACTCAGTTATCTAGACTGGCATTTATAAATAAAACAATTATATTAAAAGCGAAAAAGAATAGGCATCACAAACAATAGCATTACTTTTTTATTTTATTGCTTATTCATGAAAAAATATTAATTTTTTTTTCAAATACCATTAAATAACAAATTATTACTACTCCATTGTGTTTATACCACAATGTTTTACTTCATATTTGCTTACTTACATTGTGTATACAATACAACATTATTTTTTATTATAATTTTTCAATTCTAAAAAAAAAAATAATAAAATATCTATGTATAAAAATGTACTTATAAATGTTATATCAAATATTTAAAAATTGAAATCACCCATCTAACTATATAAATTACACGATTAATGAATATGAATAATAATTAATATGATATATATTTGTCGATTTGTCATTTTATATTTGAATGAATATTTTTTTTATACACATTTTAGTTTTTAAAACTTCCCATACATTTAAAATAATATAAATTTTTCGTGAGGAAGGTCTTAAGTTGATTATTGCAATATTCCAGTAAATTAACAAATGCTTATTAATACAGTATTACGTCAACGATGTATTTTTTGCAGGCGTACGCATTTCTTTAATATTTATAGTAATATTTATTATAATTATCTTTAATTCGTACTTCGTAAGCCGAACTTAAATCAAATATTATACTACAAAATCTGTATTAAAAATGATGTCACTAGGTACCAATTTATGCTAACGTAATGTATATCAGGTATATTGTATAATGACTAATGTATACGTAATGTAAGGTCATGATAACGTAAGTCGTGTAATAAATATCTATATTATTTGTATGTACCTATTGAAAGAAAATCTGAAACTAATAATTATTTGTTTTAATACATTAATACCTATTGGTACTTGTTTTTTTGAATAACCTTATATTTTATATTTTAAAGTGATGAATGTATTGCGAATCTTACAATAGTGCATGTGGTTTTATGTTTAATTTTTGTATCAGTGGACGTCATGTGGATGTTGGAGTAGTAAAAATGCTTTAGTTTTCAATTTTGATGATGGACGGTGGTTTCTGCCTTTCTGAAAGTAAACTGGATTTAGTTTGTACATTAGGAGGGTCAAAAGACTCATTGCACTTTTCAAAATAATCGTGAAAAATTAAAAAATTTAGGGTAAAACTAAAATTTTTACGTAAAACCAGTTTTTGAAAAATCGTTTTGTTTTTTTGCTGTAGGTAATTCGAAAACAAATGACAGTAGACTTTAATTTTTTACTAGCTGTTTTTAGACATAATATAATTTTTGTCTTTTTTTTATACTTTTTTTAGACATTTTAATTTTTTGGAAAATTAAATTAATAATATTAATATTATAATATATGAAATTTGTCTCCGTATTCCTAATTCATGGAAAAATAATATGCGATTATAATATGATTTATAAATGAATTTAAATTTAACACATCCATTACACAATGATCCGCACAATGACCTACATAACGATCAGGTAGGTACACTCGACACCTATCGTGCAGCAAAGAGATTTTTCCAGTTTTTTTTTAAGTTTGAAGTGTAAACTATAAACCATAACCATAAACTCGATATCGTTTTAAATGCAGATAAATTAAGTATTGCGGTTATTTGGCTTTGAAAAGGTATAAACTGAAATTACTTTTTTTAATGATATTACATTATTAAATTTATATCTGGCGTTCAGTGGTTGAATTTGTTTGTTAACGAAATTAGCATATTAAAATCAATTTGTACTTCTTAATGAGGTATTTTTTTTTATCTTAAATCGAAATTTAATAGGTTCAATTCTTGTTAAACGTATCTGTAACCTTTGGATAATATTAAATTGTTCGTGTTTTAAATGGTATAAAACATAGTATCATTGCCATCGTGACATTATAATGGTCTGGTTTATTATTCTGCGAAAGTTATTAAAATATGTAAACGAGTAAATCAAGTTCGATGACTTTTCTTTTGGTTATTTCCTGAATCAGAGAAGTTGTTCTTATAAAGATATAGGTACATAGGTAGTAGGTACTATATATAATATATTAATATTATACTGTATTACAATACTAAACATGTTTATTTTAGTTACCTGTGTGGCCATGTAATATACTAATATATGCATGGATTTCAAGCCGACTTTTTACGACTTGTTAAATATTAAATGTTAGTAGGTATTCCGTTAGTGATTAATTGATTTCACGTTGATAAAATACAATAAAATGGTAAAGTTATTACAAAGTTATTGAAATTATATTAAATTATTAATTATTGCTCATAAATCATAATCATACAAAACTTACATATTTATGATATTAATTTGTTTTTAGATTAAATTTACTAACCAGTATTAGTTCCAAACACAATAAGACCCGTGCTAAAACAAATGTAGATAAATATAATGACGCACGTTGTTGCTTTTTTCGGAAAGTATTTAAACTCTTTCATTATTGTTCTTGATATAGTTTTTAAAACATGAAACACAACTATGATCTAAAATTAAATGTTCTAAATCCATGTTTTCAAATGCCACAGCTATGATAAGTTTAGGTAATGCTATGGAAAGTGGTAACCGGTTTTTCATTTGAGAAGCACATTTTTACGTTTAGTGTCTTATACCTATCGATTATTCTCACAAGACGCGTTAAAACTTGTAAAACGGGTATCATTAAAAAGTAAAAACTTAATTAATAATAATAATAATAATAATAACAATAATAAAATATCCGTCTAAGATGTCATGAGTGCGCATCATCTACGCAGGTATAAATGTATAATATATATGCTACATTGCTATGATAGACATGTAGTTTAAAAAACATCGGCCAGGAAATATTTCGTACAAAAAACCGTGTCATGAACGAACACGTTGCCACACGTACTATCCATCTTCACGTCCCTGAATAAGGTTATGATTCGATTTCTCCGATAGACTCGAGATTGTAATTATTCATAGAAGCCGTAAATCAACCTTGAGTGCATTGTATTATTTGTATATATTGTCGCCAGTGATTAAATAAACCATCTTACAATACTGATTGATTCATTTAACAGTATACCTAAACCGGCTAAACCCTATTATCATCTCACAAAATATAAACTTTTAGTATATTTTTTTTATTTTTTTACATAATTTGAAAGCATTGCGAAACACATAATTGAAAGTTTTAAACTTTTTTGAACGACTACTCACCTTTTTAGTTGCAGAATTGTATTGTATTAGGTAGTTATTATTATGAATTTTTGTTTTGCGTCTTATAATGTACTCGCACCCAAATAGATGCGTCTAAATGTCCTTGCGCCTAAACGTTTGTGTCCATTTTTCCTTGTTCACTTTGTACATTGTACAAACAAGTTTTTCAAGTAATTACAAAGTATAGGCAGTGTAAAAAATTTAAATACTAAAGCCAATACAATGTGTCGTTGTGCATACATAATATAATCATTTAAAATATGAATTAACGTGAATAATCATGAATACATGTTATACGAATCTGTTAAGCTTATTCGACGAGATTGGTTTTAATTTCGCTATATAATAGAAAAAAAACTATACTTAACAACAATATATTAAATTCTATATAATATGCATCGTATAAAATAAGTTATTGTACAGAACCTGTTGTTTTGAAGGTGTATAGAATAATTTATTTACAAATATTTTTATAATCTGTATATTTATCTATACAAATAAATAAAATTGAAGTGTTTGTCCGGGCTAATATTTGAAACAGCACATTACCTCACATGCTGATTGAGTGAAGTTGTGAAGTTATATATAATTTATTTACTAATTACTTGTCAATAACATATTTTAGTGTTGAATGATTTTATTTCTGTATTCTGTGTAATAATACCAACACTTAAATTGACACAATAAACTTTATAACTGTCTATTGGATAATTCTTTTGGTAATTGATATTCTTTAAAATAAATTGTACTTGGGGTTGGGTTAATATTACGTAAGTAATTTTGTTATTACTTCTTGACTACTTGAGCAACTATAAATTATATAATGAAACAACAAAATAATATATTCTTCTTCTAATAATAACTATCATAGTTTTAGGTAGGTAACTAACACTGGTTTAATACTTCAATAAATTAAATAATGCTATCGTATTATGAAATATGACGTCGTGTTTATCATACGATTTTTTTTCGGCAAAAATGGGTTATTATATATTTTATCATATTCATATATTTTTACTATATAATATAAGCACTATAAAATATAAACATTATTTAAGTAAGTTTAAGGTTAAATTTTTTATGATATATTTACTACATTTTACTTCAAGATATGTTTTTGTACTCAAATCAGTTATAATATATTTTAATATTTTAGTTTTGAAATATTATAGTGATTTTTATAAACCATATGTAAGAGGAGTATTATACCAGTCACGTATTGGATGATTAGCAGTTCATTTATATCCATAATATTTCGTTTACACATATTTATTATCTACTTATTATTAAAACGAACAAATAATAATCAAGGTTTTGCAGATATATCATAACCACAGGACTGTAGCTATAATAGACTGTGTGATAGGGAGAATGTGCATGTGGAATCAGATGGGATAGGATGTTACAAGCGTTACGGTTTAACGAAGAATGAAGATTTATATTACTTCATATAATATCTTTCTGAAAACAGTGAAACTTATAATTCACGATGTTGGTGATGTGTAGAAGGTGACGTTGGGGGGCTAGGAACTAGGCCAAGCAGCCAATCATGAAGGACACTTGATGAATATAAGGGTAGGTATCCTTGCCACAGCGGGGAGGTGTCGATTATGCACCGTGACCGCATCAATAATTTTTACCGTGTAGGTACACCCGCAGTATCATATACATCACGAACTAATAAGTAATAACGTATATAAGGTATATATTTACAGCCGTTAATATAAAAGTATTTCGTCGTCGTCGACACGTGCTCGTGCATTTATTATCGTCGCAAAATGTGTGTAAACAATCGTCACGTTGTGATAATTGCGCACGCGCGACGCTCACGTCCTGCGGGGGGAGGCAAATACTTCCGCCATAATAACGAGGCTAGTACCGCGGTCTCTCTCGATATAGGTAGACCTATATATTATTTTAATACTATTGTCGGCTTACTTATGTTATTTTGTCCACTCGGCTACCAGCGTTCGAGTGTCGGCGACAGGTTATAATATTATTATTCGCTCAAATCTTCGATGGTCACAATATTGCACGTCATCCGCGGAGTGTGTGCGTGTGCATAATAATAATAATTATAACAGAGTTAGTGTAACAGTGTCGCATCGATCCTCCATTCGGTTTGTTGGCTTTCCGTGCACTTCAGCTCTCGTTGAACTATGCCGAACATATTATATTATTATAATTCCCGCAATGTTGTGGCCTCACAAAACATTTTACCAATTTAACATTTTTTTGTCGGGTTATTGACGCCTTAGTTTCGTTTTTACATCATAATTGGATCGTCGGGGAACGAGCGGTGCTAGCTGATGGTGAGACATATCTGTATCAAGACGATAGCGTAATTTATACGTCGGATGTGCCGCGGAGAGAAGAGAGAGTGGAGGTCTACTTAACATGTGTTCGTCGTCGCTGACGGCAGCCATCCGCCGAAAGTTCGCAGCATTAGACATCGCGACCGTAATAGTGCGAAATCGAATTTTGGTGTGTATGTAATAATATGCATATTGCATACAAAAATATATTATAATATATGCATCATGCGTTGTATCGATGTGACCTCACCAATGACGCGATCGGGTTTACTACTTCCCGTTACACCGAAGTCTCCCCCCACCGACCGCTATAGACTTCCTCACCAACACCATGACACCCAAACCTAAGCTAAAAAAAACTACTTTATATGTCCTCTCTATCTAATACATCTATAATATAATATGTACTATATCGTTATTGAACTGTTAACTCTCCAAATTCGATTATCTAAAAGTAATATTATACAAGCATCGCCGCCCCAATCTAACCGTTAACATCATATAATATAGGTAGGTACCAACAAAGTATATAAAAAAATATATTATGAATAAGCAAAAATATTTGTTATGATAATATATTTATTATTATAATTATTATTATTTTTTTTAAAAAAAACCGTCTGTGTCGCATCGATTACTAATGTAAGTAATACGTATTGTAAATAGCATTTTTTAAATAATATACTATTCAATTTAAAGGTATTTACATAAAGAGTTAATGACATAGTCTAGGTACATTGTATTTATCTAAAAAGAATTGTTCTCAATAGGAAATCTTGAATTTTGTGGATGTTACTTGGGTCTGCGTTGATAATATTTTTTATTTATTATTATATATCGTGAATTTAAAATAATTGAAATGTTGAATATTTTATTTTATTTGTTTTTTTCTTCCATCTATAGGTGCATATTACGTATTTGCATCGGAATTTCGAACACATGTTTACCGTATTATTCACGATCACGTTTTCTTCATAAATCAATTGTTAGAAATATTTAATTGTTTCATTAAATTGGAATATTACGCGATATAATTATAATATAGATTTACGCAGTTTTTTAAAAAATTATTTAGCTATTATATTTATCATATCGAATTGTTTTGTTTTATTATATACACATATTGAAATATGGTTAAATAATAATAGGTTTATAATACTGTATTAATCGATATAGTTATTGCGGTTTCTAACAAAAGCTAATTTTTTTTTTAGTTTATAAAACTGCAGATTTGCTGTCCACTGGGGAAAATGAAATCGTGAACGTAACTTGTTGTTAATTAGTTATTTAGTATGAGAAATCGTGAGAAAATAAAAAATTAAATACACATAATTATGATATTTTTTATGATAAATGTCTAGTTTAAAATGATCCATAACGTAAAACGACGTATAAAATGTTTACTTTAGTATCTTCACTAAATATTTTAATTGTAGTTTTTATACCATATGTAACAGGCGAAAGTACTGCGAGGTCTACTAATGATACACGTACCTAACTACATATTATTTTAGATTACGATGCTGACATTAAAAATACTGTTTTAATATTTGTTATCAATTAAATACTAAATTACGATCGATTGTTTATATATAATACATTAACGTGGTAAATGTTAAGTACGACTTAACATTTTTAGGTTTTAAACAATAATATGTATAATTTTAAAGTAATAACATTATACTATACATTATATTTGTTTGCAAACAAATCATATAATTGTTTATGACTGTGATAACTGCTAAAAAGTATTTAAAAAAATATACATCAGAATAAAGTTATTCAAAAAAATAATTTTTGTTTGTAACTACCTACTTAAAATTAGGTATCATATATAAATAAATATAAAACATTTCATATAAAATATAAAACAAAATTAAACCTAGTGATAACGCGTTAATGTTTATGTTTGAATAAATTTGCTTTGTTTATAATATATAATATATAAACAAAGCTGGTTAGGTTACATCGGTATTACACAAAATATAATAATATTATGTAATACCTAGGTATTGAAGTATAAAACAACTTATTTTTTTTCGGTCGTCTTTTCGGAGTACTTGAAATTGTGTAGATACACCCGCGTACAATAATAGTCATAATATATAGTATATACTCATATATATCGTATTCAGCTAATTGAGTAAGCGGCGAGGTCAAGTGTTTTGAATTCAATCGAGTTCTTTAAAAATAAGATAATATAACATAAAAATAAAATGTATAATGTTAAGTTACAAAAATACCTAGTTTAAAACCAAACGCTCATTCCTCAAAATTAACTAATCAGACGGGAGCACGGTTATAGATACTAGTAGGTATCTATATAGCCGTGGACGGGAGTACTTATATATTTTTATAGTAGCAATATAACAGTACTACTGTAATTATATAGAACATCTAGAATCGATTTATAATAATTATTACTTCATATCGTTCTTTTTTCCTCTTGAGAACGGTCACTGCCTGTACACACAATACAATATTATGGTACCTAGCTGTAGTTAGGCTAAATCGTTAGCGAGCCGTTTCGTCATCGTCCAGCTATACTTACTGCAGCATTGTACAACAACAGAAATAATAATAATAATAATAATAATATAATGTAATCTCCATGCACGGCTAGTGCTAAAAACAACTTAATTTTGTATAATTATTTTATTTTTCTTGTGTCACGATCGGGTTTTCGGTCGTCAAAACACCAATCTTTTCTTGATTTACACGTGCGTTTATAATATACACCTAATATACGTTTAATATGTCATATTGAAACAGTGTCGTAGATATATTATATAGTTCGTATTCCGTTATGTAATTTGGGTGTGCGTGCGGAATTCGCTGTCTCCTCGAAAAAGGTGACTATACGATGACGGCGTTCTTATTATATATAAATTACATTTATATAATACCTATATCATAAACTAACTAGGTAGGTACATATAGTATATTATACACATTCGATATGTGATCGGAATTTATTTCGCCTGCAGACACTCTTCTTCACCGTACCACGTGAGAAGAAATATACTTCTATTGAGGCCCTCAAGCCCCGAGGGGGTCGTCATCGTGTCACATAATATAATATAAATATAATTATAATAATAAGCATAATACCTGTGAGCACAACTACTGTAGCACCTGTAGTGATAAAGATTTCGCACAAATCAGCTGATTATATAAATCTAATGAAGTTGCGTATATTATACACTATACAGGGTGATTCACCAAAGATGCTCACCCCCATTTTCATCCGTTAATAATAAAATTATTTAGAATTTGATCTTTGGTATTTTTAAATACACTCAAAGACCATTTATTAAACTCGTGAATTTGTTTCTAGTACTAAAGGAGTGCCTCGTGGCGACATAAACTTTTATTTTCAAATGAGAACCCCTTATCCAAATGTCACTTATTTATTGTTCACGCCGCCGTCACTGCCGTACTCGCAATATAAATATACACAATAGTATGTTCCGCCGACCGACACACACACACTCAATAATCGCTAAATGTGTTAAATTTGCATACCGGTGAACCGGTGGCGGCTGATAACGCACCGGGCGTAATCTACGATTATATGCATTTACCAAATAAATTTTCTGAAAATTTCGACATATCAGAATCAAAATTCAAACAAGTAGTTTTTGAGTTATTAAAATGTTTATTTTGAGAATATAATAGTCCTTAAAGAGTTTTACAAAAAATTAAAATAGAATATGTAATTTTAGATCTAATATTTATTGTACTTCGACCACTTCTACAAATTATTAATCTTGATAGTTTAATATTAGCCATCAAAAATTTGTTTATTATAATTTATTATAGATAACATTTTTTGCCCTGAGTCGTATAATTATAATATATTGGTAAAAAATATCTTGGGTATACAGGATTTTTTCCAAATAAGTAATCCAATAATTATTTTTCTTCTTACTCCGCTCAAAAACTAGATATTGTTCTACTAAACTAAATACTTACTCAACCAATACAACTTTTACAAATTATATATTTTACTGATACACAACTATCAACTTAACACTGACTTTTTTTTGTTAAAGGTTTATGTACCTAACATAAAATAAATTGTTAAGTTAAAATACGATAGTCGATACTTTAATTATAGCTACAAGGATTTTAGAATGAATATACCTAGGGTAATCAAATAATAAATTATTGGATTTTGAATTTAAAACTACTAAATATGAATAAAAATTGAACAAATTTCTTTGAAATCAAGTTACTGACATATTTTAATGTTTGATTCAAATTATTGGTGTTGGTATAACTATTGAGGGTATTGAATAATCAACTTTCTAAAGTATCTACTAAATGTCTTATCTATAAAGGTACTAACTACTGCATAAGTATAATGCCCAAATTACTTTAAATACCCGAAAATAGTCATATACCTGCATAAAAATAAATCATACATCATTACAATAAAATGGTTCGCGTTTGCTCAGATAAAAATCAAGAAAAATGTTAGGTTGCAAAAATAGAATAACTTTTATGTATCACTAAAAAGTATTCTTTAAACCCAACAACTTCTTCAAGATCATCCATTTTTTATCAGAAACGTACCTAATAAATTAATTTTAAATTGTACCTAATACTTAATATTTAATTTTATTGTTTTTCATTATTTTTATTATCATTTATTATGTAATTATGTAATTTCGAAATTTATTTGCAATGTAATGTTACGTCTTATGGTCACAGATGCCGCAGATAGTTTGCTTACAAAAACAAAGAAGTATAAACTTCTTTACATTTTAATTTGGGTGTACGCATTTCTTCACAAGCATTGTTATGAGTATACTCTGTATACTGTCATATACTAAAAAATACATCCCTGATAATATTAGGTATTACTATTGTTGCAGATTACAAAAATAGTGGTATTGTGCAATAACTACTGTATCTATTAGGCTATAACAGCACTGCAGTAGTAGTTCTGCGTATCGTTCTAAGCATAGTGATTTTTTTATCACACTATTTTTACTTGCTGAAATTTACAGGTGAATTAAAATTAAGATTTTTAAACTTTCAATTATTTATAACGACGTTAACCCTCCAAAACATTAATATAATTTTAAAGGTACACCATAATTTTTGTTATAAGTGGTTTTACTCTAAGTTTACTCAAAAAGCCACAAGTCATAAATAACGATTTTGGGTGAATGATTTTTGTCAATATTAACTCTATGGGCTTAAAACAATAAGCTAAAAACAATAAGGTAGTTCAAATTTGTGCAAAATGACTTAACACACAAAACAAATGTAAACTACCGAGTTAGTCAATTATAATGTAATAGATTGGATTTTCAAAAGTAAACAATATTATCAATATGCTGGTTGGTAATAAGCTTAAGCGTATTTTCTATTTTATCTGCAAAACGGGTTGATCTTTGTAGCTTATAATCTAATTAGTAATTACCAGGGCTCGTAAGTTCATGCATTTGCATATCAATCTTCCTAAGTTGTATTTGATACTAGAGAACATAGAAATCCATTTCAAGGATCGTGGTTAAGTATGTAAAGTTTTATTTTACATTTTATTGCATATTATTGAGAGTTTTTTCCTATAATTTGGCATATTTATGCATTTTTCTATTTTACTGAGCATATTATTAATAATTTTGATATTTCTATTGATATTATTATACTAACGTGTATTATTTACTGAAATACTATGAAAAAACCAAACTTGTAAGAAAAATGCAATAATTTATAGTTTTTTCTGTTTAAAATGTATGCGAATTATAACAAAGTAAAATGATTTAAAATAAAACTTTTAAAAATATGAATGGATATTTCTTGCTATTTATTTCCACATATTAAGTACATTAAGTACATATAAATGCATGGTTTTGAACTTTTAAAGGCATAGAATCTTAATTTTTTCTGGGTCATGAACCCCTTTCAAGCAAAAAATATAACCACGGACCCCCCCCCCAAAAAAAAAAAAAAAATTCAGTTTATAGTGAATAATCAAGTTACATATAAGTTTCATGTGTGACATGTACGGTCACACCTACGGTTCCAAAATTCTCAGTTAGTGGACTCTCAAGTAATCATTTACGGACCCCTTAAGGTCCATAAACCACCAGTTAAGAACCCCCGTTTTAAGACATATTTTGTCAGCTTTTAGTGTATATATGCATGTTTATCTAAGCATTTTTAGGGCATAAACTTACGAGCCCTGGTAATTATCTATTTAATGATTTAATTTTTAAACTCGTCATCAATTCAACACTATGTAATTTTTCACGTATTTATAAAAATTAAAAAATAACATTAATTAATTCAAAATGATAGAATGTAGTTATTAATTTATTAAATAGGTAATCATAATAAGTAATAACTATTAACTATATTAAATATATAATAATTAGTAGATAGGTACCTATATAATTATTGCAGAACATAATATAAGTATATAAGCGCTAGGGAGAATTTAAGTTGTAAGTATATAGGCGGAGTTAGTATAAATATTTAAAGGTTTTTTACAGCGCTCATTATTCGTCGCGACATCGGGAAACGTTAACGGGGTAAAAAAAACTAAAAACGTAGCTGTGGGCAGGATTGAAAAACTCGCTGTAATTAGTCAGTATGCCGCAGCCAGCGGTGCAGCTACAATTATCATTTTAAGTGTCATGTTTTCGTTCCGCTCCGACTTATTATATTATTGTTGTGATTCGCCCACAAAAATGTTCGTTGGTGGTTAATATGTTTCTCTTCCCGTGCAACAGAAGTGTGCCGTTCATCATTTTCAGATACAACTATAATGTATATATTATAATACTAATCCTTATTAATATTATACAATATTATACAAAATTATATAATCTTTTATCAAACAACACTCATTATTTTAAAAATAGTAGATTTTTTTGAAAATATTTTTTTACATAGTTTCAAGTCGCTTATAAAACAACGTTTTTATTAAAAAATTATATTTTTAAATATTTTTTATCCTTATAATTTTTTAAGTTTTTTACTTTTTTGAATGACAACATAGGGTTTTAATTTTATATTTCAAAGCAGAATATTTTTCTTAGTATTTCGATACATGAAAATCGAATTTGGGGTGAGTAGTTTATGAGTTATAAATATTCAAAGTTTTGATGACCGGTGAAGTGGACAAATATTTCGCGGGGTAACCCCGTACCACTCCACTCCGCTCACCTAAATATTAAATACTTATAACTCATTAACTACTCACCCAAAATTCGATTTTCATGTATCAAAATACTAAGAAAAATATTCTGTTTTGGAATATAAAATTAAAACCCTAAGTTGTCGTTCAAAAAAGTAAAAAACTTAAAAAATTATAAGTATAAAAAATATTTAAAAATATACTTTAATAAAAACGTTGTTTTATAAGTGACTTGAAACTATGTAAAAAAATATTTCCAAAAAAACGTACACTTTTTGAAATAATGAGTGTTGTTTGATAAAAGAATCACCCGGTGTATTATAATATAATATACCCAAAAATAATGATTTGTCGATTTTTCACTACAAGTTCTAACGTTATACGATTTTTGTTTCTTTCAGATATATTGCTGCAAATCAAACTGTCTGCAGAGTTTTGGCACGCTGTTGATGACCGTCTCACTGACATTAAGTCTGGCAAACGTCATACGACTGCCCCGGATGGTGTTTCTGTACGGTGGCGGTAAGTACTTACCTATAAAAAGTGTAAACCATTGCAATACAAATATTGATCTTAAATAATCGAATTCACGACTTCCGCTACCTTGCAGCTGCAGCAGCAGCAGCATAATATTATTGTTGTAGTAAAACATATATTTATGATCGTGTTAGCCTACTGTTAGGTCATGTTTTCCTCCTTTGTTTTACATTCACACCGATTTATTTGATAATTGAGCGACTTTCCGTCAAAACCATAAAAATAATATTATTTTTTAGTAAGTATATGCCACACCGTAGATCGCGTGTATATGTACGCACGTAAAGTGTATACAAAACGCGACAAAATAACTGCAGTGCGTAATATTACCATAAAATGACAAATTACCATTTTGTATTATTATGTGCAATATACACACAAGTGTTCCCTTTATGAAGTCACACACATGCTGAAATACTGGTGTTTATATAATAGTATACGCACTATACAGTGTGTAATACTGTAATTACAATATAAAAAAATCGTATGGTTCGAGTTAAAATATCTACGACATACAAAAATTGCTATTCTCTCTGTCCCGTAGATACATAACGATAGCACTTTCTTACGAACGTCACGCGATTTAATACAATTTTTAGATAATTTACACTTATTTTGTTGCACGCTAAAAAAACAAGAATTATTGAATTTTTAAGTTCACCCTAATATATCGTACTTAAGTAGTTTATACGTTGGTACAACTAAGGTTTTTGATTTTTATAACTTTATGAGTTATGACCGTGAGTCGTTAGTACAATCCTGGCATGTCCATTTTGCGCTACCTATTGTATCTATATAATGCAATGTGATTATATTTATACACTATACAGGGCGATTTACTAAGCATGCTAATTTCATTTTTACTTTATTAATCAATTTATTCAAATTCTGATTTTTGGAATTTTTAAATATACCTACCTACTTCAAATTCAGATTTTTATATTATTTAAGGTATTATGTTGATGCACCTAATACAAAATTCAATCGATAGTAGGTGGTTTCATAGTTATTGAAATGTTCATACTAAGGATAATAGTCTTTAGTGATGGTTTTTCAAAAATATAAAACAGATGTAATACTTGATCTTGTATTTATTATACTTTGGCCATATTTTCACAAATTATAAAACATGTTGATAAATTAATATTAGTTACCAATATTTTAAAATCACTATGGCTCCCATATCTTCCAAACCCATTATCTCTAGTATACTGCAAAGTCAAATAACTTAATGATTACCCGATCGAATTTTGATTGTGATACGTCAACATTTTCAGAAAAAAAAATCCTAAAAATAATTAACAGTAGGTAGGGGTTTTTATTTGAAAAACAACAGTTTGTATTCCCATAGAACACTCCTTGAATGGTCTTAGTGAATTTAACAATATTTAAAAAGTTAAAAAAAAAATAACAGAATTTGAGTAACTGCATTATTGAAGGAAAGAGGAATGAGCATGCTTGGTAATCACTCTGTATATTTTATCGTGAAACAGACACTATTTTAGTATATACAAGGACATTTTAAGTGATTATTTTTTAATTGCTTGAACATACTATTTTCAGTATAGTATTGTAGTAATGTTAGATTTATCAGTATTTGTTTTTAAAACTGAAAATTAAAAACTTTTTCAATTCCTTGTATTTTTCTAAGATATGGTTCATAAACAAACCACCACGACCGTGTATAGTTGGGAATAAAATGTTTTTATCTATAGCGACGTGTGTATAATAGTTTTAACTTTTAAGCGACCATATTGATTTTCGTGTCAGTATAGTAATTTTAGAATCAAAGAATTTTTCTAATTCAAGATACAGTGTATTTCTAAGAATTATACATTTAAAATACGAATTATGTAATGAATGACTATCGTGATAGTTACCTACTTACGTTTTACATATTATATTATGTACAATTATTATGTAAATGTGAATAAATTAATTAAATTACAGCACTTGCACTAATAAGATATAACTATATAATATAGTTTAAGTGATGTATAAACATAGCGTGCTACTCGATATTTTTCATTTTTCCTCTTCAAGGAAAATCTATAAATCATAAATATGTTTTTGTTAATAAGTAACCATGACAACGAAAACCTTATGGAAAATCGGTCAGAAACATTTTATTGTGTATCCACTGGATACTATCCAGCCCAAAAATATATTTATATAATAAAACACACTGTACATACATATTAAGTAAGAACCATGTACGATCTACCTACAATTTGTTTAAATTATGATTTATGCACGAAATCATAGGAATTGATAAAAAAAAAAAACCCAGAGAAGTCGCTCTTAGTAGTAGTAGGTATAGTAGGAGTCGAGTCATAAACGCAAATGGGGGGAGCTTTAGGAGCTGAGCCCCCAAACATTTTCTAAATGTTGTTTTAAGATTATTCAATATTACTAAAATAGGGTTTTAGCCTCCCCCAATCTTAAACGTTATTTGCGTCTATGTGTCGAGTGTACTCAACCATATGTCCATTGAGTATAGGTGTGAATGTGTTAAATTTTAATTCAATAATAAATCATTGCGTACGATGAATAACGATTAAGGGTGGAAACGACCCGTCTTGTTTCTCAGAAATAAGAATATTTAATTAATTATAATATTGCTATAAATAATTTATTTTACTATATAGTATTTAGTTACGATTATTCCTTACTGAATCACAATGTCAAACAAAATCAATAACTGGTGGTGCGGATATGTATTATTCGAATTTTCCCACTGTTTTAGTTAATTTTTAAATTATTAAAGAATAGTTACAACAGGAAATATCCTTTTTAGATGGACGAAAAAAAATATAGCTACCTACCTATACTAATTATGCCTATATGTGATGCAATGATGTAAATATGCAATAAATATTTACTCGTAAACAATAACAAAATAAGTACATATACTTCGAGCAAGTACCTTACAAAATATTAATATTAAATATTTGATTTGTATTGTTTGTTATATATAGGTACATTTTTGGTATCATATCTCGCGGTTGCCATTGTGTTTGGAGTTCCTCTCTTGTTTTTGGAGATAACGCTCGGTCAGTTTTGTCAACAGGGCACCACTAAGCTATGGAGAGCCGTGCCTCTGCTAAAAGGTATACTTCATTTTACAATATTGCATAAAATGTCGATAATTACTAATTAGGTACTTGGGTACTAATATTTATCAATACGAACAATTTCTTTAACAATTTTACAGGTGTCGGGTTCGTCAAAGTTTTGGCGTCCGTGTTACTTGCCGCGTACTACCCGATAATCATGGCACTATCGTTATTTTACGGTTCGCGCAGTATCATCGGAAGTATCCCGTTTCCGGAATGTAGCAATTCCATCAGTTTTTATGTGAGTACCGCAGTATTTTTATTACCTTCCTACAAGCAATTTTGACCGGAAATAATGTTAATGCGTTCTTCACATTTATTTTTTATTTTTGTATATATTATAGCAAGGAGTGAATTCTAACGCTATTAGTAGTGACCAATGTCTTCAGCAGACTTTTATCAAACCACCGCACTTAAGCTGGCAGTGGATTGCCATGGACGTTTTGCTTATACTACTTATCTGGATCGTAGTCGCGATAAGGTACGTACTATTATTTTGGGACTTTATTAATTATGCTGATAATAGCTAATGTTTAGTGGTCTGTGTACCAATATTGAGCCTATTTTGTTTTCACATTCACACATAAATACAAAATAAAGTTTATTTATAAAATAATAACCAATTGGAACAATATTATATAGTTGTATGTTACTATTATTGTAAAAAAAATAATTATAAACAACAACATTTTTTGTTAATATAGAAAAATAATAAGTGATAAATAGAATATTATTATTTTTAATTTACTCATTTATGTATAAGTATTACTTAAATCTATGTATAGTAGCTATGGTAAATACGGTATTCGATTGTATGGTTGGACACCTTTAAACAACCAATTGTGTAAATAAAAAGTTAACTATCTAATACATTTTCATACTTTTGTATTCTTAAAATAACTATTACATCACGTTTAGGTATTTATTTTGTTCGTTCACTGCAGTCTTCTGTCGTCTAATTTGTTATAGTTAATTATATTACATAATATAGGTTTGTATATTAGGCTACTGCATCTAGTGTACAAAATATCAGTTCTGGTTCCGGATTGGGTGCTTGGCTCACTACTTTTTTGACTTCGGTTCCTTTTTTTTTAAACTGTATTTATTGGTTCTAAAATAAAATTATTTTTGTTTTATTCGAGTGAAGTTATTACAGTAACCCCAAGCTTCAAGGCCACTGTTTGGACATCGGGGTGATTTTTTCTGCATTATAATACTGTCTTCTGTATTAAATAAATTAACGTTAATTTCTTTTATACGTAGGTATATCAATATCCAATCACACAATAACATGTCTTACGTCTTGATTCATTTTGCGCTTTCAAAAAGTTTTTATAGTGGTGTGTATATAACGACAGATTATTTAAAAGATAAATACGTATGGACTAAGATAGAATAGACTGCAAACGAGAGCCTTATCATCGGGCCGCTTATGGTTATTGGTTTGGGAGAGTCTTGTACAGGGGGGGGGGGTATAATGCAAGCCTTGCTCGAGTGCTACATAATAATACACACATCGTATATACTAGATGATAATTGATAGCTAGTCGATCGAGGTAGGGCTGCATTATTTTCCCCTCGTGCAAGACTCTCTCGAACCATAAGTAGCCCGGTGGTTCTCCGTCACTTTCCTGACTGTTCGTTTCCAGTCCATTATATAAATGGGAAACTACGTTGATTAGGGGAAAAGCAAACGAAATGTATTAATACAGCAATACACGTAGATACCTAAGTAGTGATAATGTCTGAACGGTTAATATATTATGTTATAATTACCAATGCATTAAGTTCGGTAAAAATGTGTCTTACGTTATTTATTTATTTTATTTTTTAGAATTAATGACAGTTGGCTTTTTATAAAATAGCATAATAAATAGAATGAAAATACAAAGATAAAAATATAATAACATTATTGTTTACATAGCATTAAACTTAAATAACTAAGTATAATAATTTATCACTCAGCGCCAGTTTAAACCTCGGTTCATGGGCGCCATTTTTCTTCGGGCAAGTCATGGTGTCCGGAGAGAAGTGCCGGCATCCCCACCCGGGCATGGCAGATACCCACGGGTGCCCACTAAAAATCTGCCAAAACTACACACACGTGTTTACACCTACAGTTCCCTTCCCCACAATTTAAAAACCATCCAATGGCCTAAGTTGCCGCGGGTTAACTATAATATAAAAATAAAAATAATAAATTATTACTGTCACTATTATCATATCAAAACCTTATTGTTTCTAATTATTATTTTATGTTTTCAGCTTTTTATTTTAAACTTTTTAAAAATCTTTTTGTACATGAATATTTGTCTTGTTTTTAATCATTTTTAAATTATATCATGGGGGTTTGGGGATTTGTGCCTTTGCTTATTGTGATATGGTTCATTATATATTTTTTTTTGTGAACTCAGGTCGTTAATTTCAGTAACATTTAACATTTTAAACATGAATAGATATTGATTTAGTTAATAGTAAAATATTATAATTTATATTATTAAAAATAATGCATTTTTTTGTTAGGTTAGATTAGGTTAGGCTGCCTAACTTAACATACCAAAAATAATCTTCTTCTTTTCTTCTTCTGTAGTGTACGACCATTATGATCAAACTCTCAATATTAGTAATAGAAAACCTATTAATTTTTATTATTTTTTTTTTAGCCTGATAAAAAACAGTAAATCCTACAGAACAGTGGCATTACTTGTCGTACCTGCAACGTTTGTAACGATTGCGGTTTTATTGGTCAAAGGACTTAACGCAAATCAACGAGGATTGGATATACTGCTAGACATTCAATGGGAAACTTTGTGGAAACTAGACGTAAGTTTATTAATTTTTTTAATTTTTATCTTGAATATAATTATTATTATTAAAGTTTTACACTCTTCGGAAAAATTTAAAAGCATCATCAGTAATTAGTAGTCCAGTAAATCCACAATATTCTAAAATTAAATTTTCGATACTTCGGACTTGTTATAAACTTATGTTCTAAACTTAGAACACTTTGTGATTTATATATTTTTATGTAGAGTCTCACTGTGTTTGTTACCCTACAAATATTTTTTTTAAATTTGATTTTATATAATTATTATTACTGTATTATACAGCCAAAATTATTAAACTTCATAGTAGTTTTTGGTAACTAAATAAAAGAATTAAAACAACGTTTTCATGTTGTATATAAGAAACATGAAACAACCAATTAATATAGATGAATAAATTATTATTACGTATTTAACAAAGTGTTTAAATAATTAAGTGAGTTTATGTTTAGGCAGGAGGTGAGTATAATATTATGTTCTATACTTATATATAAGATCAATGCGCATAAATTTATTTATTCTTTCAGATATGGTATCATGCTGTAGTACAATTTTTTTTCACTACTCATTTGGGATTTGGTAATATCACAACTAGTGCGGGTCGACTGTACTCAAAGTCTAATCCTTTTTGGTAAGCGCTCGGCACTGGTTATTTAATCATTTTCGTTTCGATGGAATCAAAACATTTTTTTTTTAAATTGTTGATAGGACTTCGGTGATGCTTACGGTTGTCAGCATCGTAGTCGGCTTATGTAGCGTTTCAATAGTTACAATGTGGATATATGACGTGCAATTACAAGTCGGACAGAAAATGCTGTCTTCGACGGCTCTATCGGAAGTCTGGTTCCTAACATTTGTGTACGAGTTGACGACCAGAGGCATCCTATCCGATCTGTGGGCCACTTTGGTCTATGCACTGGTGTTCCTTTCCGGATTCTTGAGTCTGGTAAGTGACCGGAAACCGTTTATAAAGTAGTTTTTGTTCAACATAATTATAAATTGAAAAAGAAAAAAAATATAAAAATAAATAATATAACAATGCAATATTAATCATTTTAAGAAGAATGAAAATTGATTGAATAACGAAAATAAAAAATTGGACAAATTGTTGACATAAACAATTTTAATATTTTAAACCGATACATAAAAAAATTTAAATGAACTTACTATTTTTTTCTCGCTTTACAGATAGCGGCCATTTACACTGCAATTGTAGGGCTGTCTGTGGAGACCAAGGAAAAATGGAAGTGGTGGATATTGACTTGCATGGTTTGTTTTATCGCCTTCTTGGTGGGTGTCCTGTGCCTTTTGCCCGTGAGTATACGACATGAGTGTCTCACAATAATTCTATAGATTATATCGATTCCATTTTGAATTTTAGGAAAATCTTCAAGCCGTTCACTTGCTAGATGAGTACATCATTGGTCGCATGGTGGTCACATCCACGGTGCTGGAACTAATTGCTTTCGTCTGGATTTACGGACTGGAATCACTATCCAACGACTTCGAGTTTGTGCTTGGATACAAACTGTGCTTCGTGTGGAAATTTGTGTGGCTGGGCACTCCGATTTTGTTTATGGTACGTACCGCGGAATCCACCGTAAGTTCGCCCATATAAAACTTAATATTTTATTGTTGTGAAATATTTTGAAAAACGAATAACAGCAAGTCAATTGTTGAAGCATTTTGAAATATGAAATCAAGAGTGAACATTTCATAGTCTATTTTTATGGTTTCTCAATTTATAAAAATCTTCAGCATAAATAATGTTTAATGATTATGATTCCATAACTGCAGGTGTTTGAGTTTTGGAGTCTGTTCGTGATGCCGCTAACTGAGTCTGATTATAGCTCTCACGATTCCATGTGGCTGTACGTGATCGGTTGGATCGTTTACCTGTTCATGTGGTCGATGATTATCGGCATAGCCGTGTGGCAGATATCTGCTCAGGTGGATTACAACTTTTCGCAAGTAAGTGCTCGGTCTGCTACCTACTCGCAATTTTCGTATTATGTTATGATGTTTTTGACGCACCGGTTGGTTTTTGTTCTCCACAGAAATTCTTGAGTACCATCAAACCGGCGCGGAACTGGGGTCCAGTGGACCCAATATATAGACACTGTTGGGTGCAGTGGAAGAAACAGTACCAGGTGACAGGTGAGAGGGACTTCACGCTGAGGCGACGTGGTACCAAGGACTACACGCATTCCATCAAGCGGGGCAAACACGCTGCACCTCCAGGCACGGCATATAGTGTCAGCCCTACATCGTTGGATCGTACGTCATCATGTTACAGCATAGATGGTGTTGGAGGTTTGTCTCGTCAGCACTCTTCTGATCAACAATCACAACATCAACAACAGCAACAACAACAACAACAAAAAAACCTTCATCAGTATAACTACAACCACACAATGGCCGACCAAAGGCGGTGGACCACCGCGGAACCCAAAAACAACGGCGGGAGTTCTATCAATTATATGTGATCCAAAACGACTAGTTTTCATCATGTGGGTTGTAGTTATATTATTATACGTTAGGATATTTTATTTTATTTATTTACATGGAAATGATAACGTATTGAAATGTCTGATTTGTATGAATTTTTTTCTCTACTTGCGCATCGTGGAATCTTTTGAATTTTTATAAGATATATTATATTATGAACTATCCTTATTTTAAAAAGAATTAAGAGAGATTTATATACTTTTGTTTTGTTTTTTTTTTTAAATTTTTACTCAACAAATGTGTGCTACAACTAATATTGTTTGTTAAAATTCCATGGTATGAATGTTTTATGTCCACATCAAAACCATTGAATTATATTTATCAAATATTATCTAAGTCTCTCCAAAGTTTAGAGTAAGTTATATGATTAATTTAAAGTTACCATCATTGATAAACATGACGACTTTTTTGTAGTCTTACGACTGCGGGTTTTATTTACACGTGTTTTTAAAGGACTGATTTGTACATACTTTTTTTTAGATATTTAAGTTGTTCAAAGGTTTAACATGTAATTAAGTTGACCTTTATTTTTTATTAATGACTATATTATTATAATTACGATGTAAATAATAATATAATATATTATGATTAAGTTGCTTATGAAATGTTTTGTTATTGTTTATAACAACTAGGTACTATTGTACTAACAAAAATGTTTAGTATAATTGAACCACATATATGAAACCATATAATGTATGAATCACAAAAATTCTGTTAGTTTAAAATCGTGTATTATTTAAATTATTAATTATAAACAAAACAAGTTTTAAAGTGTGTGTATTACTTTAATATTTAAAAAATGTACATAACTTAAGTCCATGACTTTAACAATACCTATTCGGTAAAAATATATGATGACAAAATATCTAAACTAAAATAATTTTTTCCTCGAATAACCTTACATTGGTATTGAGTTATAAGTTTAAAATTGTTATGTAATTTATATTTATTTTGACGCCATATGGCATTCGACAAGATGTAATATTTATAATAGTTATATGTATAGTAAAAATTAGTGAAACAATGTATACAATGGAGTAGGTACCTACTTTTAGTTTACAATCACAAGCACATGAAATGAAATAATGAAATAATTAAAGTAAAATAGCCTAAAAATAAAAATGATTTATTACACTTTCTATATATGGAGTGATTGTTACCCTATGTAATGTGGGCGAGATGTAACGTAGATAAAGAGTGGTATAAAGAGTGAAGTTAATGTGAGTAGATCGGGAGGGTCAATGGTACCAAGTGTGTCTATGACAAGAATTTTGTTTTAGAAATATCGAATTTCAAACGAGTAATAAACTATAATTATTTATAAGTATTAAACGTTTATATGATTGTAGTCACAGGGGTGTTACAGACTAATAGAGCTCACGAATCTGCAAAAAACTACACTTGGCTGTCGAATGTCGGCGACTCGTATTCAGCGAAAAAAAAACTTCGGTGCATTAAAAATTGGTCTTCCTACCCAGATGGCGTAGATAGACGACGATTGTCGTGTTGAAAACTTTTGACAATTGCACGTCGTCTGTTACTATATTGCTACATAATATATTTTTGTGCTACGTATTGTCAAAACGATTATACAATAATTGCTATTGGTGCAATGGAACCAGCTACTGTTTATAATATTATTCAATAGCTTATGATGATCAGGGCTAGGATTTATATGCAACAGCATGTTTTTTTTTGCAACTTCTAATTATTGATTTTGTCAGTAATGTCTACGAATCACCTCGTGATGAGATAAATGGTGGTATTTTTATTTTGCATGTTTTTGCATATTTTGGATGAAATGCATATTATTGCATGTATTGAATAAAATGAATATAATTGCATATTTCAATTATAAGAATGCGAAAAATGCATGTTTCATAGTAAGTACCTATATTTAATAAAACTTGGTTTTTTGTCAAACATAAATAGGTATGCGATAAAAGATTGAATAGTTTGATATTTGAAAATTTAAAAAAATATGTTGTCGTAGCATGTAATACACGTAGTGAATCTGAATCATAAATTTTATTTCTAAATTAATTTTTTTTTTCAATTATATTATACTAAGACAAACAGCCAATCACTAATGTATTTCAAGAAATAAATATTTTCTTTTGTAACAATATTTTTGTGTTTATCTTATAAAAATGTAAATGCATATTTTTGCATATTTTGGTAAATTCAATGCATATTTTACCATTTTTTATTGCATACAAATCCTAGCCCTGCTTATGATATTATATTATGTTAGTAATTTGAAATGTTTTGAATAATGAATGCGTTGTTAAAATTAATATAAAACGTTATCGAATAAAAAACATGGTCATAAAAATTTTGTGCCGCCGAATGTAAGTGAAATAAAGTGCATAAAAAGTAATGTAATATAATATTTATCAACCATTTTTGTAAACATCATGTCGTAAATATTAGGTGTTAGTGTATTTATATTATAATCACTTCATACTCAATACGACAATACCATACAGCGACCGAACAACGGCCATCGACACCACACCGCCTATACGGACGCGTCAGACTGTTAAGACGAATATTATGTTACAAAGAATGATTCCCCTCTTCATATAAATCAAAATATTATATAATATTATCCATCCTGTAAAATCGTTATATTACGGCATTATGTTATAAATTATGAGAAAAGTATTTAGAGTTTCAATACTCTTCTTAAATATGGTGAGCACAAAAACACTTACTGACAAACATATTTTTTTTATTTAAACGAATACTGATCCGAAATTTTTTTATATTTGTATTGAAGCTAAGTAGTTGGTATGGATAGGATTATCGGTACAGATTTGAAATCAAACAAATGCTACACAGTACGTACGAGTTCAATTAAGTTACAAGTGCAGTTCGATATATGCGAAATTATCCGACGATTTGTTTACGAAACCTATTATACCTACGTGGCTACGTGAAACATCCTACTTGTAGTAAACCAATGGTTGGCCAACTCAAGTAATTTTAACGCAAGTCCTAGTTTTACCTGTTTTACTACTGAAATTTTCTGTGATTTAATTAGTTCAATCTTTAATTATATACATCTTAAGTCATGTAGCCTGTTTGACTTTAGTTATTGTTGAAAATATTTGGATACGATTTCTAAAGAATGAATGTTTATTATTTTTACCAATGGTATGTTACAAATTTAACATAAATTAAATATAAGTAATAATTAGTATACCAAGTCTATTAATCGATTATATGATATAATACGTTTTTAATAATAATTTCTAACAATAACATTCTAATTGAATATTTTTAAAACTATCACTAAAATAACTATTATATTACAATATACTAATATAGTAACGTATACTTTAGACTTTAATTTATCTTTTATCTATACAAGAATAATTTAAATGAATATTATAAACGTACCTTACATATTCAATTATATAAAGAAATATTTATAATAATGTTTTAGTTATTATTAAGAATTTGTCATCGATATACGTCCGTTGTTTATTAAGTATTTGGTTGTTGGTTAACTAGGTAAGTAAAAATGTTATCATATATAATTTAAATTATTATTTATATTTTAAATTATAAAACATTGTCTCCATTATTAGATCTTTAAAGTGACCGTTCATAGCAATTTTAAGTTGCTTTGTAAAATACCTTAGTTAAATACCTAACTTATAAACCATGTAGGCTTCAACTAAACATTAGCCATTTGATTGAATTCAATATATGTTATGATTTATATTCTGTAGGTAAGTAAATCGATTTATGTGTTTTTTTTTTTGGTTTTTTCATTTGCTTCTAGTGTAAACTATGATAGCTCAGCAATAATACATGATATACATAAGATAATAAAATATACATTTAAAAATAATAATAGTGAAAAATAATAATAATATAGTAATAAAGTGGCGTAAAAATAAACATGGATCGAGGCCCCATTAAAATGTACAGGTTACAGATAACATATTCGGTGATTAAAAATATTGTAATAATTTCATTAATGAGGTAAGAATGATATTCGGACTATGGAATAAGCTGTTTGTATATAGAAAACCTGTAAGGAGCGTAATGGGTAGAATAATTAATGCGGAATGTTCTGAAATAAATTTAGTCCCCAAAGTTTAACCAAAATAAATATTTCCTCGTATTACAAAAGCATTTGACAAAGCTATTGACTCTTGAAACATTTGCAGGTATTATTATTTTAGTGTAAAAACTCACCCAGCAAACGGCGTTTATAAATAAGATACCTATTATAAGCATCATGTCTGTCTGTACGATGTTGTTTATTGCTGCCATTACTGTTTCGTGGTCCGGTACACCAATCGCAGCTATGAACATTCTAGCTATAGAACCGCTCACGGGTAAAAGTCATTGGAATTTCCTGAGCGCACTTCTCCGAGCTTTGACCGACAGTGGCCATCGCGTTACCGCGTTCACTCCACTTCCCGACGGAGAGCGAATCAACTATACGGAAATAGACATATCGAAGGAAATTTCCGCGATGGATGTCGGTATTGACTCGCATTTTATTCTGGAAAATTTTCGAAAATCTTCGGTAATGATACCTTTGGTAATGAACTGGACCCGTTGCATCTGCGATATCATCAATGAACATCCCGAGATGAAAGATATACTTAATAGCGAAAAGTCTGGTTACGATTTAATTATCGTCGAACGAGCCGCATCGGAGTGTGTCACTTACGTAGCCGCCAAATTGGACGTACCAGTCATATTATCGTCTCCATCGCCGTTGAAAACGACTATTGAATATAGTTTAATAGGGAACGGTCCGAATCCAGCGACCGTGTCTCATGTAATGGCCTATCACTCGGTTCCGAGAACGTTTTTTCAGCGGTTCACGAATTCTCTATTTTTCGTGTATAGTATATTTTTAAGTACACGAAAAGAGTCTGAAATTAAGACAAACAATCCCGGTGAGTACGATCTAATAGAACCAGTAAAGCCGTCCATCGTGTTCCTTAATACGTATTACGTTACCGAGGCTCCAAGACCGTTTCCGCCGAACGTTATACAAGTAGGTGGCATTCATTTACAACCACCTGAAGATGATATTATACCCGCGGTGAGTTATACACGTTCCATATTATATTAAGCGTCAATAATATCTCAGTGACGTCATTTCACTATGTCAGATTTTTTTAAAAGAAGTGAAATTTTAACTGGCTTTTAGAAAAATGCTCCAAGTTTATCCTACACTTGTACATTTGTGCACTCTGAGGTTATAGGTTATATTATAATTTATAATCTCCTGTTAGTTAAAAATGTATTATTTTAATAGGCACATAATTTTGATGTTTTTAAATATTCATTACGTCCTAACCTATTACACCTATGTTAATTTTTGATTTAGAAAAATACTAAATGTACAATTTACTCACATACGCCTAAATTATTGGTATGAATGAATAATAACAGCAATAGTGTATACAACCAGGCAGGTACCTATATCTAATAATAAATTCAAATTATTTATAAAAAAATTTTAATACTCATGAAAAATAATTAAAAATGTATATAGGTAATGAAAGTTTGCTAAAAGCATCCCAATAGAAAATTAGGTGGATACCATCAACAACCTCGATTCGTCGGGACACTTAACTAAAAGCAGGAAAATTTCCTCCTTGCCACACCCCCTGCATCACTCAAAATTCAAATGACATTACTATTTTCCCCGCGAGTTATAAATAAATACAAACTAATATAATATTAAAACTATATGCATAATTCTTTAAACTACAGGATATTTTAGAATTCATTGATAATTCACCGCACGGAGTAATTTACTTTACATTTGGATCGATCGTGGAGATGTCTACGTTGCCAGACCACATTCAAAACGCGTATAAAGATGGATTGGCACAAGTTCCTCAAAGAGTATTGTGGAAGTACGATGGAGAAATGAAAAACAAACCAACAAATGTAATGACACGCAAATGGTTTCCTCAACGTGAAATACTTTGTAAGTATTTACTTACCTAGTTACCTACATATGTGTATACCTAATGGTATATACCTATAATGCTGCAATTGTTTTTTAAATTAAATACACAACAGATATTATTTTGTTGTAATACGTTACTTATAGTGCATCCCAAAATAAAATTATTCATCAGTCACGGAGGTATATCTGGTGTGTATGAAGCTATAGATGCCAGTGTTCCAGTTCTTGGACTTCCTGTGTTCTATGATCAGCCAAGGAATATAGAACATTTAGTGGACGCAGGCATGGCAATTTCTATGGACTTACTATCTGTAACTAAGCTCAATTTTTTTGACACCGTAAATGAATTAATTAACAACGAAAAGTGAGTTTGTTGTTGGTAAAATTGATGAAAACATATGTTATTGTATAAACTTTTTTTCAAGATATCGGAAAAATGCCATCATTGTTTCTAATCATTTCAAAGATCGACCCATGACTCCGGTAAGATCGGTTGTTTACTGGACAGAATATGTGTATCGTCATAAAAGCACACCTCACTTAAAATCTTACGCCTTCAATCTGACGTGGTATCAATACTATCTTTTGGATGTGATTGCTGTCATATTGTTATTAATTGTATCTACCGTTTACATCACTTATAAAACACTGATGTACATGTGGATAAATAATAATAAATAGGTATTATTTTATGCTGTGATGTGTAAACAGGAGTAAAAACGGCGTAACTGATAAGACTGTAATTATTACTATTTAACAATATATTATTTAACTATAATTTTATTTATGCATCCCTTAATAAATTATAACAATCTACTATAAAATATATTATAAGCTACCTACGAATAATAATTATAATTTATAGGTTTTACATAAAATACCTATATAATATGTTTATTGAACTGCTCAAGTGCCTAATATAATATTATAATAATAGTTATTCCAAATTAATAATATAATTTAGATCTTATTTTACACTCATTACATATTTATGCATACATTAATTATACTTACAAAATTGTATCTACTTGTTATATCAAAAAATATAATATAATATTTATTCATTATTTTTAATATTCTTCTATAAAACACTAAAATTACTTATTATCACCACTAAAATAACTATATATTATTATATGATCTACGATTTTCAAATTTCGAGTACAAAATATCAGGTTATTGAGGTACAAAAAAGGTTATAAGTCAATTGCTCTGGACGATATTGAAATACCAAAAATGGTATAATTTAACTAAGTGTAAAATATGAAAATAGACGATAGTTTGTGAATTGTGAAATCAGTTGACCATTAAAAAAAATGAAACAATTTAATAGGGGGTGAAAAAAATGCAGTATATTAGTTTATCTTTCTGATAATGCTTTACATCTCTTAATTATTCAACAAAAATTAATTGCTTGAAAATGTTTGAAAAAAACACCTTGAAGGCTCATCGTATAATAATTTTAAGATGTAATGTAATGTTTTACCGATTAAACTACTATTATTTAAAAATAATGTGGATACCAAAAAATTTTAATTTTTGGGTTGACGTTAATGATAACAAGAGAAAACATCTATCGTAGAATGCAAAAGTTATTTGCTTTAGAAAATCATTCGGTAAAATAATATGGACTATCTATCACTCTCCATTATTATTCTTTGCCTTTGAATCCAAAAACAAATATTTATTTAAATGAGGTCTGTAATGTTAAAAAAAATTTACTTGAATGGTTATTTTTATATATTACTTAAATATGTAATATATTTATATATCTAAGTATAACATATAATATATTTTTTTAATAATATTTAATAATATATTTTAGTTGTAAGCAAAATAGTTTTTAAAGTGCCATTTATGTTACTTAGATTATAAAGAGGAGGAGCGTCTTGCGACCTTACAAACCGGGCTACAGTCATACGTTTTTTAATTACAACAAAGTAAGAAAATCGTTACATGAGATACCGAGTGAATATCAAATGTTGTAAAAATATGAATTTCAAACGCTCATAAAAATTTAATTTGATTTTCTTGTAGACATTTTTTTTTTTTTTTGATAAAGGTAGACAAATTTATGGATAATCTTATATTACATTTTCAAATCTTAGATTTAAAAAGAAAAATTTTTATGAATTCTCAATTCAAAATAATTTGCTATTTTTCGTGATTTTTCCGTATTTTGTCAAGATTTGAACTTTAAATGCTTGTAAATAAAAACTGTGACTAAGGATTTTTAATATTTTTCAAATATCATTGTAACAATATAGTAGGAGCCTTGTATTAAATTTTCAAGATTTTTTACCCAACAAATACAATTTTATTGATATTTACAGAAAAAAAAACTAAAAAAATGGAAACTGACAATGTCCGTAAACAGCTCAAAATATTATGGTGTATAGGAAATGCAATTATAAACAACCAGTGAAAATTCCATGTACCTACGGTCATTTGTTTTAGAGTTCCACCAAAAACCAAAATCGATTTTCTCGAAAACAGATTTTGCGCAAAAATTCTCATTTTTCCTTAATTTTTCTTTTGTTTTTAACGTCGCTTTTGAAAACTACTGGGAAATTTTTACTTTTGACCCCCAAAGTACCAACTAGATTCACTTTCCTACCAGAAAAGTTACTGTTGAAGAAAATCCAAGCATTTTTACTGTCCTAAAAGATGATGACAGACACAAAAATAAAAAAAAAACACACATCATTGTAAAATCAATACATTCATCGTTCCACTCAGAATCTAAAAGTTCTCATAATAATAAAATTAAAATTATATGGATATTAAGTATGTTAGACAATATTGTCATAAATATAATGGCAACTGTTTTTCAAAAACAATTTATTTATCGTTAAAAATATTTTATATGAACAGGTTTTATACATTTAATTATATAGAACGTTGCATTTTTTAAATGTAACACAATCTTTATTAGTTTATAACACGCAATGAATATATTATCAGTAGATAAATAAATAATCAACGTTTTTATGAGGGTACATATATATACGCGTGGATGTGAGATTAAGACGCTAAGACAATTTTTCTGTTTTTGGTTTAAAGTTGTACATTATATGCTTCAGACTGTACTTAAAAATAATTTTAATAACTGTATAGCACACGAATGAAATTATTAAAGTTAAAATTAATACTGCAGCAATCACGTCTAAGAGAAAGTACTGATACCACGTTAAGTTAAAAGCTTGTGATTTCAAGTGTGGTGCTCCATTGTGACGATGTATATACTCCGTCCAGTAAACAATCAATTTTTCTGGTGAGATCGGCCGGTCCTTAAATCGTTCAGAAGTGATTTTAGCATTTATCGAGTATCTATAAAATTAGGTATACATAAGTACATATTATATAATAAATACATTATGTATGATACGTATTATTGCATTAATATATTAATTTTATCAGGAGTATAATATTATAATATATTGGTATTTATATTATTAACTGGTGTAAATCTGATCCAGCCATTTTTTGATGATAATATTATATTTTACTTCAAAGTATTTACTTTTCATCGTTAATGAGTTCCAAAATAGAATTTAAAACCATATCTGTAGATATAGATAGCAGTTCCATAGAAATCGCCATCCCAGCATCAACTAAATTGGCGATATTTTTGTGTTGATCATAAAACAACGGAAATCCGAGAACTGGAACGCCAGCGTCCACAGTTTCATAAACACCGGATATACCTCCGTGGCTGATAAACAATTTTATTTTGGGGTGCACTAGAAAACAAAAATCAATTAACTTTTTTACAGTTCTTAACAATACTATGTGAGTTTTGGTCAGAAAACCGTACAAAGTATGTCACGTTGAGGAAACCATTTTTTTATCATCACGTTGGGTGGTATGTCCTCCATTTCACCTTCATATTTCCATAAAACTCTTTGAGGGACTTGAGCTAATGCTTCTTTAAATGATTTTTGAATATAATCCGGCATCGTTGACATTTTTACGACTGAACCAAAAGTAAAGTAAATCACCCCATTAGATGACTCATCTATGAATTTTAAAATATCCTGAAAAAATGTGAGTAAAAACAGTGGTATATTATCTAAGACCTTCCGGAATCCTGGTGGTGGAGTAAAACCATATTGTAATTATCAAAATATGAAACTATGGAAGAACTAGGTACTCCTTATTGCAATAGTTATCAATAATCATAATTTAGAGTTGTGATACTTTAAATTTTAGAATATACCTTTAAACATTATTATTTTATAAAATTTATTTTAATATATTATAATAAAATTGATGGGGGTTCAAAAGATATTGTACAATTGGGAAATTAATAATTAATATCAATAATATTGACAATTGTTTACTATTCTATAAAACACTGGACATGATATTTAGTTTGTATTTTTATATTTTGTATTAGTACATCATAATAATCAATAACCACAATGTGATACATATTATGTTATTTTTGATCTTTATACGAGTTATGTACCAAGCCCATTATTTATAACCTTAGATTTAAATAATATAGGTTAGTTTAACGGATATGTCGAGCAGTAAATTACGCGTCTAAATAATAACTGTGTGAGTACGATACACACGGTTACTAATTATAACACTATTTTAAACGGTCTTAGAAATTTAGAATCCAAATGTCTAGACACGTTGCATCAATTCTCAACATATACATACTTATATATTATATTTATCCGTGAATCGTTCTCCACGTAGCTGCATATACAATACTCTTGTATAATATTACGTCTTAGACCTTAGGTATTATCTAAATTAAATTTAAATCGGATGTCGATTATAATTTATTATACACACAGCTACAACAAACTATAGTTTACTTATATCCGCAGTAAAACTTCGTTCGATAAGTTCATAATATTATAATACCACTCCTCAACAGTTTGCAACGCGCTTTCCCACGGCTCTACCTCGGATTTTAGTCCTCACAATTTGCAGCCGGTTTTTTAAAAAATATATTATTAATTTTATATTATATATAGGATCGCGTTCCGTATGTATTTAATAATTTAATAAGTTTGGTTTACTCTGTAGGCATATCGCGTATTACTGATATTTGGTAACCTTTATAATACTAAAATATATACGAAACACGACATGGTAAAGTGAAAAAAAGTCTTTAGTGTCTATATATAACCAATGGTACCTATAAGTTTAGTGGTTGCACGCAGTCAATGCGTGCTATATTCACGACATCCTAAAAAATAAAATCTCGCACTTGTCGAAAAAATTCGGGCATTTTAAAGAGGAGGTACTACATGTAATTCTTTTTAAAGGCAATACTGTAGTACGAACTATTTTTGTCCCATGAACTCGGATTGAAATGGGAATTTCATAAATTCAAAAGTATCTTCCTATGTATACAATACTGAAGTATACTTTATTTGACGAATTCAAAATTCATTGAGCGTAAACAACATGCATTTTTTAAACAGTATTTTTTAATATTTTAACCACGGCTTTAAAACAAAAATCGACTAAATTACAAAGAGTTTAAATTTACGTTACTAAATTATTGAATATTTGAATCGATGATCTTATACGATTTCTCATAATATTTCATGTGATGTCATATATTTTTTAATCCAACTCTTCGAGATTAACCCAAATTTTAATTGCCAAGAAAAAAGGTCAAAATTACTGGAAAAAATTCGGTTCATTCCAAAATCTAAGGCACATAACAAACACTTAACGCACACAACGAAAGGACTAATCATTTTTGAATCCTTAAAAATCAGTTGAGAGTGTTTATTTTCAGTGAATTTCCCTATACACCCCCATCCCGAAAACTCCATTTCAATCCAATTGAATCAGTGTTGTAAGACTTAAATATTTCGTGTTATTACCTACCTACCTATATGCCTTTAAACGGAAACACGCACTGTACTGTATTACTGGTGGAGTTTTTATTGCATTTTACGGGCATCTTCCTGCATGCACGCACAACAATTATTAATGACATAAAAAAATATAAATGCAATTAATAATTTAAATTTTTTCAGGGGAAGGGGGGCTTTTAGTATTTTTTAAGCACACAGCCACACAGGTATATGAAAATATTTATTATACATAAGTGCAGGATAACGTACGGTAGGTAAACTCTTTGGCTTTTCTAAATGCAGTCCTCCGACATGTATGAAGTTCGGAGGTACAGGCCTGGAGGCTTCGGTGGCGAAGTGGCTGTTGACGAACACCGCGGACGGACGGACGGGCGGCAGGGTGTCGTAAGGTTTTATCGGTTCGGCACGCTTCAACGACCACTCCGTGTACCGGACGACGAACACGCTGTACACCAACAGTACGGCGTTGCTGAACCGCTGGACGAACGAGCGAGGCACCGCGTGGTCGGCCAACAGTGGGACACGACGGCCGGGTTCGGTACGTGTCCCAGGAACGAGCCCTCGTGGTAGCTGATCATCGGCGACGGGACTACGAACACCAGTGGCAGCCCCAGCACGGTGGCCGCATGCGAGACGCATTCCGAACCCATAGGTTCAACGACGACCACGTCGTAACCATCGCGGTCGGCGCGCGGCCGCATCACGGCCTTCATGCGTTCGTCCTGGAATATGGCGTCGCACAGCGACCGGCTGACGGTGACGAGCAGGGGCAGTATGGACGACGGCTGGACGAACTTCTCCAGCACCTCGGCCAGGTCTACGTCCAGCTTCATGCGAAACGCCGCGGATGTGTCCACCTCCGTATAGTTGTCTCGGTCACCGTCCGGGAACGGTGTGAACACGGTGACCGTGTGCCCGGCGTCGGTGAGCGCCCGGAGCACGGCTCGCATGAAGTTCCAGTGGCTCTTGCCCGCGATCGTTTCCACGGCCAACACCCTCATGCCGTCGACCGGCGGAGGCGTCCACGGGCCGGCCACCAGCAACAAACAGCAGGCCACGGTGACGACCATCCGGCACATCGCGGCCGCGGCTGTGCTATTGTTCGACATAGTAGCTATTATAATATGCCAATGGTATAATAAAGTCACACCGGTATATGCGGAACGATACCATATATTATATATATAGCACTGTGCTATATACCGTGGTATATTATGACGTGCCGCAGTTCGCGCGCAAATCCGTCGTCCGCGGCGATCGATATAATATTATATACTATAGACAACTTTTTTTTATCGGCCTCGTACGGCCACAAGTCATACTTATACCTACTTACATATCATCATACTAGAATATTATTGTTACTATTAATTATCACACGGTAAATATTATATGTATATATATACCTATCATTCAGCCGACCTTTTGAAACTTTCATAATTATTATTGTACCCATTTGTGCTCGTAATAATATAATTATAATAATAAAAATACGATGGAAGTTTTATAACATCTAATTAGGAACCTAGTGCACATTATAAGCTGATATGTACATCACGCATAATAGTTATTAACACAATAATGTTGTACGATTGTCACATTAACTACTTATTATATAGTTTCGAAATCGGTCATGGGTGTAGGCGCACGAAGAATGGAAAAATATAAAGTTAATATAGGTACAACATATACGTAAGTATATAAGTAAATATGTTAATATATAATTTTATTATAGTGTGTAAATAGTGTACTATAGTCTATAATGATGATAGTGATGACTAATTAGTGACGTAATATTATAATATAAAAAATTTTGTAACAAAACAAAAATAATCGTTAGGTACCTAATTAATAACTTTTTTTCATTCATGATCTGGTTGCATATATGTGTGATGTAATATAGGTTCTTGTAAACAGAGAATAATATCAATATTTTGGAAATTATTAATTTTTAAAAATAAGGAATTCTATAATATTTTGGTATTTTTTGTAAATACATTATATAATATGTAACCCAAAATATTGAAAAACAGAGATCGATGCGAGCTGTAGAATATTTCCCTCTAGCAATTAAAAAAAAAAACTATGAAAATTGGTTAATTCTACAAGGCGGTATCGTAATTCTCGCAGAGCGTATTTTTGAGAACAAAATGGCATCGGCACCGGGTGCTTTAAGTAAAACCAATTAAAATTAATTTTTGCAAATCGCTCTTAATTCGTTGTAACTTGTAATATACATATGTTACCGAAAAAAAAATTAAAAAATTCGGATGGGTGCTAAACTAGATTTGTTCCCAATAAATTATTATAATAAGTACAAATATTATGTTTGAAAAATGTTCATTGTGGTTGGGAAGGAAGGAGGGGGGGGTGAACCCCTGCCCCCCTCTTTGAGCTCGACATGGCTCAAAAAGAGTAGCAACATTCTGAATATTTTATAGAATCTGCTAATATAAATAATTGTATGCATCCACAGCACGATTTAAGATAGTATGGTTGCCCATCGACTTGTGATAAGAAAGCCATTACAGTGAATCTTACTTTTTTTACTATTGCAGCGCTCTATGTGAGCAAAATAGTGTCGTAAACTCGTAATTCTCGCGACTGTTTAAATCATACAGATACGACATATTAATGGTATCGGTGTAATATGTGCATTGATGACGCAAGTTAGCAAGTAATTACAATAGTTTTAATACAAACAATATCCAAGAACACAAATAATAAAGTTAACAAAAATATTTAATAATAATTATATACTATTTTGTGATATGTTGGTTAGATTTAAATCATCTTGTACATGTACCTGTGTACAGTAACATCAAAGATGAGTTCCGTAAGACATCGGTACATTATTATTTTATATTAATATTATAATGTAATTAATAATGAAATATTCCACGTTATTACGTGATAATTCCACGATAATTTTAGTGCTATGGATAATTACATTAGATGCTGCAAACAACAAATCCAAAATAATAGGAATCGCATCTTTAACAAGTCTGGGCTTTTTCAAACATATCTGAAAAATATGATTTTGTATGAATATTTTATAATATTAATAAATAATATTATTTTACTTACTGTATACTTCCTAAAACCTACACCAGATTCCCAAGTATCAACTAAATCCTCTTTCTTGAAGTGGTAACGCATACTTTAGAATTAGTTTTAAAACATCTAAAACTTTTTCCCACTCATCCCTTAAAGGAGGAATTTTAGGAACACCCAACAAACTAGTTTTTAAATCCTTATAAGGAAATAAAGGTACACAATATGCCATTTTTATTATTATAATATAAAAAAAAACCAAAATTATAGCATTATAATTGATTATTAAATTATATTAACATAGTAAAATATCAAATGATAATTAATATGTTTAAACTGCATTATTATATTTATATATCAGTTCTGTCATGTTAGGTTTAAATATACAGTTTGAGGTGGGTAAAAGTCGTCTGCATAGTCTTCATTATCTCCTCCAAAAGCACTATACTATTAAAAACAGCTGATTGCTAGATTCATATTGATGGTCGTCGAATAAACCATTATACCGTAGTCGATGGGCAACCATACTATCTTAAATCGTGGTTATGAGGCATGTCGAGTGGTTTCTATTATTTTATATTCCACAGACGACGAACCATAATAATTTTGTTCAATAAGGCATTTTATAATTTTAAACGTGAAATAAATCGTATTGAATAATAGTTCTCAACTCTTAAACTTATAGCCCATAGGTTACTACATCAATCAATACTTACTGTTGTACATAATATTATTATTTTGGTCACATCATAATCGATTTGATAGACAATAATATTATGTTTTAAATTTTAATACTGTAAAAACCACTTATCCCATAACTATGTAATCTTAATTTATAACTTAATTATCCATAATAAAAATGACCTGCTGTTGAAACCTTTATTCTCAATAAAAAAAAAATAATAAAATATTATGTTTGATAATGACAATAAATAAGTACCTATATAGGTAAAATATGGTACCAACGTGATAGATATCTCCCAGTGGAAATACTTCGTTATTGAATATATGATTTAAATTTTTAATTGATTTGGATGTACAAATTATTATAAAACGATTATTATTTTGGTATAAAAAATCGATTTAAATTGTTTTCGATATGAATTTGAAATTTGAATAGCAATTAAAAAAATGGATATCACTTGATTATTTTTTATGATTTTCAATGATTTTTATCGATATTCAAATCGGATTTAGAAATAATTTATTTCCAGCCAACAGGAATTGATTAATTAATACTTTTTGGTGGACTATTTTGTAAAGGAATCTATATTTCAGTAAATATTTATATACTTTAAGTCAACTTGATGTGAATGTTGTATAGACGTTAACCAAAATTGGAATGTATAGAAATCAAATGTCCAATTTTTTTCCCACTATTTAGTGAAATTCATATTTTAAAAGAAGATTTAATTATAATAATTGGTCCGTTTACATAATTATCGATGGACTGGTAGGTTTTCGCAGTAAAATAGTAAAATATAAGATTTGACGTCGTCCGACGTACGATATCAGTTACACGAATCAACTTTAAGAGCTATAGGTCATGCCACCGCGCCGTAATGGCCACTGATGTATAAAAGTACGAATTGATGCTTCGTTCAAAATAATAAAATTATATTGTGGGAAAACACATGACAAACTTCAAACTAAAATTTCAAGAATATTAAATAGAAAAAACTATTCAAAATATTTAGTTCATTAAAGAAGGATTTTTCGTATGGCACCAGCTTATCAAAATTCAAGTCAATATAAAAAATTCAACTAGAGTTACATTACTAAAAAAAAACTTGAAGGACGGTGTTGGCGCCCGCAGGCAAAAGCATTTTAGAAAACAAAAAAAAATTTAAATAAAATTCTATGTGGGAAAACACATGACAAACTTCAAACTAAAATTTCAAGAATATTAAACAAAAAAACCAAAGAAAATATTTAATTCATAAAAGAAGGATTTTTGTATGGTACAGGTTATCAATATTCAAGTCAATACAAAAAGTTCAACTAGAATTACATTACTAAAAAAAAAACTGAAGGAGGGTGTTGGTGCCCGCAGGCAAAAGCATTTTAGAAAACAAAAAAAAATTTAAATAAAATTCTATTGTGGGAAACAAATTACAAACTCCAAAATAAAATTTCAAGAATATTAAATAGAAAAAACTATTCAAAATATTTAGTTCATTAAAGAAGCATTTTTCGTATGGCACCAGCTTATCAATATTCAAGTCAATACAAAAAGTTCAACTAGAGTTATATTACAAAAAAAAAATTTGAAGGAGGGTGTTGGCGCCCGCAGGCAAAAGCATTTTAGAAAACAAAAAAAAAATTTAAATAAAATTCTATTTTGGGAAAACACATAACAAACATAAAACTAAAATTTTAAGAATATTAAATAGAAAAAACTATTCAAAATATTTAATTCATTAAAGAAGGATTTTTCGTATGGCACCAGATTCTCAATATTCAAGTCAATACAAAAAATTCAACTCGAGTTAAATTACTAAAAAAAAATTGACGGAGGGTGTTGGTGGCCCGCAGGCAAAAGCATTTTAGAAAACAAATAAAAATTTAAATAAAATTCTATTTTGGGAAACAAATTACAAACTCCAAAATAAAATTTCAAGAATATTAATAGAAAAAACTATTCAAAATATTTAGTTCATTAAAGAAGGATTTTTCGTATGGCACGGCTTATCAATATTCAAGTCAATACAAAAAGTTCAACTAGAGTTAAATTATAAAAAAAAATTTGAAGGAGGGTGTTGGCGCCCGCAGGCAAAAGCATTTTAGAAAACCAAAAGAAATTAAATAAAATTCTATGGTGGGAAAATAAATTACAACTTAAAATAAAATTTCAAGAATAGTAACCGAAAAAACTACTTCGAAATATTTAGTTCATATTAAAGAAGGATTTATCATATGGCACCAGATTCTCCATATTCAAGTCAATACAAAAAATTCAACCGGCGTTAAATTACTAAAAAAAAATTTGAAGGAGGGTGTTGGCGCCCGCAGGCAAAAGCGTTTTAGAAAAAAAAAAAAAAAATTAAATAAAATTCTATTGTGGGAAAACCACATTACAAACTTTAAAAATTAAAATTTCAAGAATATTAAACAGAAAAAACTATTGAAAATATTTAGTTCATTCAAGAAGGATTTTTCGTATATGGCACCAGATTCTCATATTCAAGTCAATACAAAAAATTCAACTCGAGTTAAATTACTAAAAAAAAATATTTGAAGAGGGTGTTGGCGCCCGCAGGCAAAAGCATTTTAGAAAACAAAAAAAAATTAAATAAAATATATTGTGTGTGTGAAAACACATTACAAACTTAAAATTAAAATTTCAAGAATATTAAATAAAAAAACTATCCAAAATATTAGTTCATTAAAGAAGGAATTTTTCGTATGGCACCAGATTCTCAATATTCAAGTCAATACAAAAAATTCAACTCGAGTTAAATTACTAAAAAAAAATTTGAAGGAGGGTGTGGCGCGCAGGCCCAAAAGGTTTAGAAAACAAAAAAAAAAATTAAATAAAATTCTATTGTGGGAAAACACATTAAAAACTTAAAATTAAAATTTCAAGAATATTAAATAGAAAAAACTATCCAAAATATTTAGTTCATTAAAGAAGGATTGTTCGTATGGCACCAGATTCTCAAATTCAAGTCAATACAAAAAATTCACTCGAGTTAAATTACTAAAAACAAATTTGAAGGAGGGTGTTGGCGCCCGCAGCAAAAGCGTTTTAGAAAACAAAAAAAAATTTAAATAAAATTCTATTGTGGGAAAACACATTACAAACTTCAACAAAATTTCAAGAATATTAAACAGAAAAAACTATTGAAAATATTTAGTTCATTCAAGAAGGAGGATTTTTCGTATGGCACCAGATTCTCAATATTCAAGTCAATAAAAAAATTCAACGAGTTAAATTAATAAAAAAAAATTGAAGGAGGGTGTTGGCGCCCGCAGGCAAAAGCATTTTAGAATACAAAAAAAAAAATTTAAATAAAATTATATTGTGTGAAAATACATTAAAAACTTAAAATTAAAATTTCAAGAATATTAAACAGAAAAAAACTATCCAAAATATTTAGTTCATTAAAGAAGGATTTTTCGTATGGCACCAGATTCTCAATATTCAAGTCAATACAAAAAATTCAACTCGAGTTAAATTACTAAAAAAAAATTTGAGGAGGGTGTGGGCGCCCGCAGGCAAAAGCGTTTTAGAAAACAAAAAAAAAATTAAATAAAATCTATTGTGGGAAAACACCATAAAAACTTAAAATTAAAATTTCAAGAAATTAAATAGAAAAAAAAACTATCCAAAATATTTAGTTCATTAAAGAAGGATTTTTCGTATGGCACCAGATTCTCAATATTCAAGTCAATAAAAAAATTCAACTCGAGTTAAATTACTAAAAAAAAATTGAAGGAGGTGTTGGCTGGCGCCCGCAGGCAAAAGCGTTTTAGAAAACAAAAAAAAATTTAAATAAAATTCTATTGTGTGGAAGAAAACACATTACAAACTTCAAACTAAAATTTCAAGAATATTAAACAGAAAAAACTATTGAAAATATTTAGTTCATTAAAGAAGGATTTTTCGTATGGCACCAGATTCTCAATATTCAAGTCACAAAAAAAAATTCAACTCGAGTTAAATTACTAAAAAAAAATTTGAAGGAGGGTGTTGGCGCCCGCAGGCAAAAGCGTTTTAGAAAACAAAAAAAAAAAATTAAATAAAATTCTATTGTGGGAAAACACATTAAAAACTTAAAATTAAAATTCAAGAATATTAATAGAAAAAACTATCCAAAATATTTAGTTCATTAAAGAAGGATTTTTCGTATGGCACCAGATTCTCAATATTCAAGTCAATACAAAAAATTCAACTCGAGTAAATTACTAAAAAAAAATTTGAAGGAGGGTGTTGGCCGCCGCAGGCAAAAGCGTTTTAAAACAAAAAAAAATTTAAATAAAATTCTATTGTGGGAAAACACATTACAAAACTCAAACTAAAATTTCAAGATATAAACAGAAAAAACTATTGAAAATATTTAGTTCATCAAGAAGGGATTTTCGTATGGCACCAGATTCTCAATATTCAAGTCAATACAAAAAATTCAACTCGAGTTAAATTACTAAAAAAAAATTGAAGGAGGGTGTGGGCGCCCCGCAGGCAAAAGCCGTTTTAGAAAACAAAAAAAAAAATTAAATAAAATTCTATTGTGGGAAAACAACATTACAAACTTAAAGTATAAAATTTCAGAATATTAAACAGAAAAAACTATTGAAAATATTTAGTTCATTCAAGGAAGATTTTTCGTATGGCACCAGATTCTCAATATTCAAGTCAATACAAAAAATTCAACTCGAGTTAAATTACTAAAAAAAATCTTGAGGAGGGTGTTGGCGCCCGCAGGCAAAAGCATTTTAGAAAAAAAAAAAAATTTAAATAAAATTATATTGTGTGAAAACACATTACAAACTTAAAATTAAAATTTCAAGAAATTAATAGAAAAAACTATCAAAATATTTAGTTCATTAAAGAAGGATTTTTCGTATATGGCACCAGATTCTCAATATTCAAGTCAATACAAAAATTCAACTCGAGTTACAGTACTAAAAAAAAATTGAAGGAGGGTGTTGCGCCCGCAGGCAAAAGCGTTTTAGAAAACAAAAAAAAATTAAATAAAATTCTATTGTGGGAAAACACATTAAAAACTTAAAATAAAATTTCAAGAATATTTAATAGAAAAAACTATCCAAAATATTTAGTTCATTAAAGAAGGATTTTTCGTATGGCACCAGATTCTCAATATTCAAGTCAATACAAAAAATTCAACTCGAGTTAAATTACTAAAAAAAAAGTTGAAGGAGGGTGTTGGCGCCCGCAGGCAAAAGCGTTTTAGAAAACAAAAAAAAATTTAAATAAAATTCTATTGTGGGGAAACATTACAACTTCAAACTAAAATTTCAAGAATATTAAACAGAAAAAACTATTGAAAATATTTAGTTCATTAAAGAAGGATTTTTCGTATGGCACCAGATTCTCAATATTCAAGTCAATACAAAAAATTCAACTCGAGTTAAATTACTAAAAAAAAATTTGAAGGAGGGTGTTGGCGCCCGCAGGCAAAAGCGTTTTAGAAAACAAAAAAAAAATTAAATAAAATTCTATTGTGGGAAAACACATTAAAAACTTAAAATTAAAATTTCAAGAATATTAAATAGAAAAAACTATCCAAAATATTTAGTTCATTAAAGAAGGATTTTTCGTATGGCACCAGATTCTCAATATTCAAGTCAATACAAAAAATTCAACTGGGGTTAATTACTAAAAAAAAATTTGAAGGAGGGTGTTGGCGCCCGCAGGCAAAAGCGTTTTAGAAAACAAAAAAAATTTAAATAAAATTCTATTGTGGGAAAACACATTACAAACTTCAAACTAAAATTTCAAGAATATTAAACAGAAAAAACTATTGAAAATATTTAGTTCATTCAAGAAGGATTTTTCGTATGGCACCAGATTCTCAATATTCAAGTCAATAAAAAAAATTCAACGTGAGTTAAATTAATAAAAAAAAATTTGAAGGAGGGTGTTGGCGCCCGCAGGCAAAAGCATTTTAGAAAACAAAAAAAAATTTAAATAAAATTATATTGTGTGAAAATACATTAAAAACTTAAAATTAAAATTTCAAGAATATTAAACAGAAAAAACTATCCAAAATATTTAGTTCATTAAAGAAGGATTTTTCGTATGGCACCAGATTCTCAATATTCAAGTCAATACAAAAAATTCAACTCGAGTTAAATTACTAAAAAAAAATTTGAAGGAGGGTGTTGGCGCCCGCAGGCAAAAGCGTTTTAGAAAACAAAAAAAAAATTAAATAAAATTCTATTGTGGGAAAACACATAACAAACTTAAAATTAAAATTTCAAGAATATTAAATAGAAAAAACTATCCAAAATATTTAGTTCATTAAAGAAGGATTTTTCGTATGGCACCAGATTCTCAATATTCAAGTCAATACAAAAAATTCAACTCGAGTTAAATTACTAAAAAAAAATTTGAAGGAGGGTGTTGGCGCCCGCAGGCAAAAGCATTTTAGAAAACAAAAAAAAATTTAAATAAAATTCTATTGTGGGAAAACACATTACAAACTTCAAACTAAAATTTCAAGAATATTAAACAGAAAAAACTATTGAAAATATTTAGTTCATTCAAGAAGGATTTTTCGTATGGCACCAGATTCTCCATATTCAAGTCAATACAAAAAATTCAACTCGAGTTAAATTACTAAAAAAAAATTTGAAGGAGGGTGTTGGCGCCCGCAGGCAAAAGCGTTTTAGAAAACAAAAAAAAAATTAAATAAAATTCTATTGTGGGAAAACACATTACAAACTTAAAATTAAAATTTCAAGAATATTAAACAGAAAAAACTATTGAAAATATTTAGTTCATTCAAGAAGGATTTTTCGTATGGCACCAGATTCTCAATATTCAAGTCAATACAAAAAATTCAACTCGAGTTAAATTACTAAAAAAAAATTTGAAGGAGGGTGTTGGCGCCCGCAGGCAAAAGCATTTTAGAAAACAAAAAAAATTTAAATAAAATTATATTGTGTGAAAACACATTACAAACTTAAAATTAAAATTTCAAGAATATTAAATAGAAAAAACTATTCAAAATATTTAGTTCATTAAAGAAGGATTTTTCGTATGGCACCAGATTCTCAATATTCAAGTCAATACAAAAAATTCAACTCGAGTTAAATTACTAAAAAAAAATTTGAAGGAGGGTGTTGGCGCCCGCAGGCAAAAGCGTTTTAGAAAACAAAAAAAAAATTAAATAAAATTCTATTGTGGGAAACAAATTACAAACTCCAAAATAAAATTTCAAGAATATTAAATAGAAAAAACTATTCAAAATATTTAGTTCATTAAAGAAGGATTTTTCGTATGGCACCAGCTTATTAATATTCAAGTCGATATAAAAAATTCAACTAGAGTTACATTACTAGAAAAAAACTTGAAGGAGGGTGTTGGCGTCCGCAGGCAAAAGCATTTTAGAAAACAAATAAAAATTTAAATAAAATTCTATTGTGGGAAAACACATGACAAACTTCAAACTAAAATTTCAAGAATATTAAACAAAAAAACCAAAGAAAATATTTAATTCATAAAAGAAGGATTTTTGTATGGTACCAGGTTATCAATATTCAAGTCAATACAAAAAGTTCAACTAGAATTACATTACTAGAAAAAAACTTGAAGGAGGGTGTTGGTGCCCGCAGGCAAAAGCATTTTAGAAAACAAAAAAAAATTTAAATAAAATTCTATTTTGGGAAAACACATAACAAACATAAAACTAAAATTTCAAGAATATTAAATAGAAAAAACTATTCAAAATATTTAATTCATTAAAGAAGGATTTTTCGTATGGCACCAGGTTATCAACATTTAAGTCAATATGAAAAAATCAACTAGAGTTACATTACTAGAAAAAAACTTGAAGGAGGGTGTTGGCGCCCGCAGGCAAAAGCATTTTAGAAAACAAAAAAAAATTTAAATAAAATTCTATTGTGGGAAAACACATTACAAACTTAAAATTAAAATTTCAAGAATATTAAACAGAAAAAACTATTGAAAATATTTAGTTCATTCAAGAAGGATTTTTCGTATGGCACCAGATTCTCAATATTCAAGTCAATACAAAAAATTCAACTCGAGTTAAATTACTAAAAAAAAATTTGAAGGAGGGTGTTGGCGCCCGCAGGCAAAAGCGTTTTAGAAAACAAAAAAAAAATTAAATAAAATTCTATTGTGGGAAAACACATTACAAACTTCAAACTAAAATTTCAAGAATATTAAACAGAAAAAACTATTGAAAATATTTAGTTCATTCAAGAAGGATTTTTCGTATGGCACCAGATTCTCAATATTCAAGTCAATAAAAAAAATTCAACTTGAGTTAAATTAATAAAAAAAAATTTGAAGGAGGGTGTTGGCGCCCGCAGGCAAAAGCATTTTAGAAAACAAAAAAAAATTTAAATAAAATTATATTGTGTGAAAATACATTAAAAACTTAAAATTAAAATTTCAAGAATATTAAACAGAAAAAACTATCCAAAATATTTAGTTCATTAAAGAAGGATTTTTCGTATGGCACCAGATTCTCAATATTCAAGTCAATACAAAAAATTCAACTCGAGTTAAATTACTAAAAAAAAATTTGAAGGAGGGTGTTGGCGCCCGCAGGCAAAAGCGTTTTAGAAAACAAAAAAAAAATTAAATAAAATTCTATTGTGGGAAAACACATAACAAACTTAAAATTAAAATTTCAAGAATATTAAATAGAAAAAACTATCAAAATATTTAGTTCATTAAAGAAGGATTTTTCGTATGGCACCAGATTCTCAATATTCAAGTCAATACAAAAAATTCAACTCGAGTTAATTACTAAAAAAAAATTTGAAGGAGGGTGTTGGCGCCCGCAGGCAAAAGCGTTTTAGAAAACAAAAAAAAATTTAAATAAAATTCTATTGTGGGAAAACACATTACAAACTTCAAACTAAAATTTCAAGAATATTAAACAGAAAAAACTATTGAAAATATTTAGTTCATTAAAGAAGGATTTTTCGTATGGCACCAGATTCTCAATATTCAAGTCAATACAAAAAATTCAACTCGAGTTAAATTACTAAAAAAAAATTTGAAGGAGGGTGTTGGCGCCCGCAGGCAAAAGCGTTTTAGAAAACAAAAAAAAAATTAAATAAAATTCTATTGTGGGAAAACACATTAAAAACTTAAAATTAAAATTTCAAGAATATTAAATAGAAAAAACTATCCAAAATATTTAGTTCATTAAAGAAGGATTTTTCGTATGGCACCAGATTCTCAATATTCAAGTCAATACAAAAAATTCAACTCGAGTTAAATTACTAAAAAAAAATTTGAAGGAGGGTGTTGGCGCCCGCAGGCAAAAGCGTTTTAGAAAACAAAAAAAAATTTAAATAAAATTCTATTGTG